>BLKR01002586.1:12500-187847 GCA_011170035.1 Teleogryllus occipitalis | reverse complement strand
TACTTTCTCGTATACGCACATACATACGGAGTAATATACGTAGTATAGAGAAAGTTATGTAATGCTCCGCGAAAAAAATGGCGAATTTTCGGCAGAAAAAATGTATTGCCGGGCCCTGAAAACAAAGGAGTGGATAAATCCAGTTACTAAATTAAGAGAAAAAATCTCTAACACGTGATGTAACCATAATTCCTGTTTTGTAGGTCTTTGATACCAAAACATCAATTGAAAGCAAAACGTCAGTCTGTCTGCGTCTGTCCGTCTCTCCGTCCATCTGTGAACACTACTAGCGCCTAAACAAATCGTACGATCTTTTCCATATTGAAGAATCCCTTGTCGATGTGATTCTAGTTGAAACTTTGAGATTTTAAAAATAATTCTTTAAAATTTGAGGGTACATTACATGAAGCCGTCGGTCATTTTCAAAAGTTTCTCAAAAACGACCCCAAATTTTTTCATTAAATTTCTTCTAAGAATAGAGTAAAATACACTTATAAAGGCGACATACGTCCTATGTCCACGGTAAACTCTGAATTTTCGAAAATTGGAAAAGTTTGAATTTTTTCGGCGTTTTCCTACAACTCTAAAATTGAACACAGATTTTTCCTTCAAATGAAATTTGTTGTTCATAAATAATTCTTTCAATAAGGTCATATAATTTTTTTTGAAAATTACAGACAGACAGACGAACAGACACAAGAACAGACACATCAACAGACACACGAACGTACAGGCTTTTCGTCGTCGTTCGATTTTTCTGTATCAACGACCCACAAAACATATGTTTCGGGCAACACGAGTTAAAGGATTTTTTTCTACATTTCACAACATTAGTTAACCCTTTTTACGTTACCAGGACCCGGCATTAACAGTTTTCCCATAGATTATAACAATAATATTCGAATGTTGTTGAAATAATGCCTTTATTATGATTTTCCTATAGATTTGTTAAGAATACCAAGTAAAGAACAGAAGATTCCTTTCTTATTGTATTTCATTTCATATTGTTAATAAATCTCTTTTTAATATTTACTGATTATTTCACCTTTGGAATTGATTGAACATTTTCGTTGAATAGAAACAATGAAAAACAATTTTTTCTTCCTTTCTGGTAATTATGTGGTAAGAAGAAAAAGTATTGTAATCATGCGCCGGGAGACGGGGATTTTTCGACAAAAACCTCTAAATTCCGATCACTGGTCACGACAAAAGTAGATAAATTTTATTCTTGTATATAGTGCATTACGTCAATACGTTTGTAGACAGAATTCATGTTTTGTGGGTCCTTGTTACTAAAAAATCTATTTACGACAAAACGTCTGTTTGTCCGTCTGTAGTTAACACAGGCATCTAAACGCCGCACGTTCTTTTTTAGTCAAATCTGTGATACATGACAGTTTAAAATCATCTTTGTGAGAGACAAAAGTTACAAGAGTTTCTGTGGTATAGCAGGTAAGCGCACTGTTGGAGAAGCTTAGGCACGTAAGATCGAATCTCATCCACGGTGAATAATTTTTGCGGGTAGAAACTATTTTGCGGTTAATTGTATAGTTATATTCATTCGTATCCATTATAAATATCACATAAAGCATGTGTTTTGAGGCGCCACTACTTATTTTAGTGTGTTAATGTCTTTAAGAATCACGTATAAATATGCCCCTATTGCGATTCTGGCTTCAGAACGTCTTCATGCGCGCCCGTGTTGAGCTCTAGCGTTATCGCAACTTTCATCTGTGACGTAATTCAACCTTGGCCATAGTCGCCGAAAGATAAGACCGGGAACGACTTCCACAGAGGGTTCTAAAGACCACGGCTTCTGGTTGAAAATATTTCTAAGTAAAATGAGCTATGTAGTTGCGTGGGTTGTAATCGTTTGAATTTTTATTGCGAATTTGATACCTTTTAAACATGTAGAACATTCCTCTAATAAAAAATCTAAGTGCAATGAATATCACGTAACTATTCTTTTCGTAATAAGGGTGCTTGGACAGCGTGTTGAGAAATATCTGTGATAGCACAGTGCGGTCGAGCCAGACCTACAGACCACAGGGATCCGAGTTCAAATCCCAGTAACGCTGGAATATTTTTACCTCCACGTGTAAAGAGAGTTACGTAATGCTGTAGGGGGAAGTGTCGAAATTTTCACAGAAAACACGTTTTGTAAGTAGCTAGTTCGAAAAAAGTGGATTGTTGGTATTGTTCTTTTATTTTCTATACACAAGGCTGTCAAAACGCTTGTTTTTTGAACCCGAAAAAGTGATTTTCCAAAAACCTCTTTGTGAATCCGTCTTCGTGTGAGTAATTCTAGAGCCTAAAGTAAACACGATTTTCACCAAAATGGATATTCCTTGAACGATCTGGCTAATATTACGAATCTTCGAATTTGAAACGAATCTTTTAATTTTGAAGGTACTTTACACCAAACCCCATCATATTTACATAATTTCCTCAAAAAGAGCTCCAATTTTTCTGTAAATCTATTCCTCGAAGCACAAGATGTTTAAAAGTGGCGTACGTTCAATTTTGGGCGAACGATCTGAATTTTCGAAAATTGCAAACAAATACCTATTAACATTGTCGAAAACAAATATTAACGCTAGAGATTTTTGTTTCATGAAATCTCTTTTTAAAAAGAGATATTAAATTAATGTAAATTAAACACTCCACTCTTTCCTAGTAATGATCCACTCTTCACTAGTAATGATTGCTGCTATTGGGTCTAACCGCTTCCTTATTCTTTGGAGGGCTACTGTTTTTTTAATTTTTTTTTCCAACAGTATTATCTCAAAAGTACTGGATGAGAACAGTTGATATCTGGAGTTGAAGGGATGGTGTTAGCTCCTATTGTAGGCCTGGTTCCTTGTGATTCCAGTGAAAAATCAGTAACTGCACTGAAACAGCAGAAGCTTCCGCCAATTGATAATCATAAGTGAATCACCATGTACTGGGTAGGGAGGAGAACGAGGAAATCTATATGAATTGTCGCCTGGTCTTTCTTTCTCAGATAAACACTTGGATAGTTTATCAACATCAAATCGGAATTTTAGCGCCTTTGATGTAATATTAAACATAAAAAAATCCCTTCCAGTTGTCTGCGTGTTAATTTTTAGTGTATCAAAATAGCCCCGACACCCGTATTACATTAGCCTCTTAAGTTGTATCATATTAGCCCCACAAATTTGAGGCTGTATATATCATGACACGATTAATATTATTGCATTATTTTAACGCAGAAAAGAATATTAATTCTTTCTTAATGATAACTATTTTCAAAAATTTCGTGTCATAAAAAATAACGAAGTAACATCAAAAGATTTATATCACGGTGGTAAAGTTTTTGACTGGAAAAATTAGGCATTTTAGTTTTGATTTTTTTTCCTCCCAAATATTGTTACATTCTGAGTGTTTGCTATATGGTCATTATAATAGAATATATTTCCTATCATTTGTCATTTTCTTGTTAATTTTGGACATAAATAAATAACAACTCTTAAAGTGTAATACATTAACCCCAATTTTCTACTGTATAATATTAGCCCCGACTGATCTTTATAACATTGTCGAAAAACAATATGAACGCTAGAGCTTTTTGTTTAATGAAATCTCTTTTTAAAAATAGATCTTGTATTAAGATAAATTGAACACCCTGTTTTTTTAAAACTGCAAATGCTTCACTTTCTTTTCGCATCGGAAAGGAGGTAGTCTTGTCGTGTACCTGGTGGTGAGGGGGAACCGTGTCAGGTGAGTTAACTTTAAAGACCCGAGTTCGAATCCCGACGGGTAGAAAATATTTTCTGCTGCAGTAGGTCTTTTTTTGTTTCTTTTTTGCAGGTTCACATAGTCCGTATTGAATATTGCATAGCAATTACGAATAATACGTGAAAATATATGCTGTTGAGGCAACACTTGTTTTGAACATAAAACGCTTTCTAAATAGTATGTATAGTAAGATAAACTTTATTTAGGTGAGTAAACTTAGACTATTCACTTTGATTCTCTAAATTAAAACTTGACGTAACTGAGAACAGTGTCGTCATAAGAGTTATTATGATACATATATCCTTTATTTTTAAAATCTTAGGCCCTGAAACGCGCCTCAAATTAATTATTAATATAATAGCAATAGCTATTTATATATAATATAATTTCATAATTATTTCCAAAGAACCGGAACGCCGTTCCGTCGCGTTCCAACAGAAATCAAGCCTTTTATATACAGGATATTCGGGGAAGAAATGTCGAATCTTCGAAAAATAGCTGTTAAGACAATTTTAAGCTTATTTTGTCTAATAAACTTCACGGATATTCCAAATGGCTAAGCCGCAATAAACATTCAAAAGTTGGTTCGGATATATGTTTTCTAGGCAACTATTTGCGTTGTAGAAGCATATAAACACTTCATTAATATCTAAATTGTTTATGATTAACAAAATAAATGAATACATTTGATCAGAAAGAAAAATTAACCTAGAAATAAAAAGCACCCAATTTTCACAGTTCGACTGCTTTTTTATTTCTCGGTTAATTTTTTTCTGAACTTATATATTAATTTATATTGTTAATAATAAACATGTTACATGTTACTGGTCTGTTTACATGATTCTAGAATGCAAAGTTTTGCGTAGAAATCATATTTTGAAACCAACATTTGCGCGTTTATTGCAGCTCAGCCATTCAAAATATCTATGTAGTTTAATAGACAAAGTATGATTAAAATTGTTTAAACAGCTTTTTTCAAACTTTCGACGTTTCCTTCCCCGATACTCTGTATATCCATGCTTCTTTAAAACCAAAAACAATAATTTGCGTACTGAAAACTAATTAATTAAACCCATGGCAGTATAACTGTTAACATAAGTAGTGTCACACATCTTTCGCAGGATAAGGAGTAAAATTTAAAGAAACATAATAGTTCACGTGAATTTTGACAAATTGCGTCTTACTTTCTATGATATTCAAATGGTAACATTATATTGCAATATTCAATTTGTTAACAATTTCGGCTAAAGAGTCTTGTTTGATAATTCTCCAATTTCGTATTGTAATAAGATATCTTATGATACTCATGTCGTAAATAACTATTTGACAACTATTATGTTTAGTGTATGTGTCTAGCAGGTTTCGTATTATTCTGAGAAACTGGATCATCCGAATCACGTTTACTACGTTATTCACAGAGGAGCACATGAATCTCAAAAAAGTATTTAATAATATAATCCTTGCTGAGGAATCAACGTTATATTGATGATTTTAATTTTGAAAATTTTCATTAGTTTGGATGTTTAAATATAGGTATCATGTGTAATTACATGTCTGTTAAACACGATAGCATTATATGAAGCAAGAAACATTGTTTTTCGTTTGATCATTCAACTTCATCAATCACTCAAAATTACTTTAATTTTCTCTGCTTATCAGTTTTTTAATCTCAGATCTTCGATGAAGACATGAATCAAATAACATCGCAGATATTTGAGTGTTTTAAAAATAATAACGTGAATAAATGCTTATATTTATTGAATTGGTTTTATAATAACCTGTAAAAACATGGGTTTTCTGTTGGTTTTGGGGATGTTGAAATCATTCAAATAGTAAAGGCAATGTTAAGCTGGTGACTTTTTAACATTGTTTATTTCATATTTTTTTTAGGGATAGTTTATAATGGTTAAACGTTTTCAAAGAGTGCACCTTAGATACCTCGAATGGCCCGTTTCCGTTTAATAAACTGCTACGTTCTCCCTGTACAGATGGTCGTGCAAAATTCAAGGTTTTGATAGATTCGTAGAATGGCGGCCAACAAACCACCTTCGAACTCTGACGATACTGAAATGTAGTCTGTGTTGGGAAGGTCATATCACTTGACCACCAAGTTCGTTCTATGTATTTTCACTGGGAAGTGCTAGTGCATTGATATTTACTAAACTGTAAACAAACGCTAAATCTCTTTGAATTGTTATAACATCTGTTTTGCTTTCTTTTAGTAATATCAACTCGTTTTACCCAATACGTGAGTTTGTTATATTTTTACACGCTACAATAATTTAATTTTACAAGTATTTATTTTCAAGCATTTAGGAATTCATGAAATTTCATTGAAACGTTCGCCCATCTAAAAACCTTTCAAATGTATATTAAATATATTAATGTTGTTTAAAAATATGTATTAACAATGCGTAAATTTAGCACATAAAGCTCTGATTTGAATATTATACAATGAAATCATCAAATTAACAGTTTTAGAAAGGAATGATAAATTGAATTGAAAATATTAACTTAAAGTTTATATATGTTTATTTAGAAATTTCTATACTTGTGTAAATATTGTCATGTGTGATTCTACTCATGTGATCTTTCAAAACACAAAATTGAATATTTCTGTATTTGAAAACCTTAACACTACCTTCATCCAATCCAGTGCACTTTATAGCAAACAGCTAAGCAATATGTTTCCCTATTTTTAATGGTAATGGTTAAACAAGAGGAACAAATAGTTTCTGACTCTCGGTGTTAACAGGGGACTTAAAAAAAATTAATAATACAGTTATTCGGTTGCTCAACATCCCTTTGATAGAAAAACAGAAACAATGGTTTGGGCGTAATGCACCTTGAAAAATATTTTTTTTTTATAATCAATTCCTTTCCTATTTGATAAACATATCGACTTGCAAATTGTAGGACTTATAAGAGAATATAAAAACCAAATAAAAGTTATGCTCATACTCGCCGTAAAAATACGAATTTAGCATAATTAAATTGACCACAGAATTTGTTTACAAGCAAGTGCATTTTAAGCGTATGTGGCAGGCAAAAGCGCGGCATTGGAGAACTGTTTTTTCAGTATGCCCATCTCACGCTATTCTGCTAGCGCGAATGAATTAAGCGCAAACAAATGGGGTCTACTAAGATGTTAATTTCTTATAAACAATTACATATATCTCGAGAACGAGATATAATAGCACTGAACGGATTCCGGAATTTTGCATCACATTTAAACGCCATTCAGATTAGACAATAAAAATTTTGCAACAATTGCAAATTTATAAACAATTTCCAAATTTTGCAAATCTAAAGTGGGGAGAGTCTCCCGATGTCCCAGAACCAAAAACAGTGAATTAACAATTTTGCAACAATTTATAATTTTATAAACAAATTCGAAATATGCGTTAGAACGGCCGGGAAGGCTCCGCAAATTGTGCCTGAAATGAATATCTCAAAATAGAAGTTTGTCAGGAGTTACAAATCGATTACTAAAAGTTAGAATAATTGTTGCTAAAATGATAAATATTTACTGGTCTATAGACAATCATTCTGGACGGAAACCCCGCTTAGAAATATTTTTTTCGTCGTGGCGTACGCGCAGGCAAACTATCTCCTTCGGCAGGGAAATATGACGATATTTCCGTCTCGTACGTAAACGAACTAGCCCCCTCCCCCTGAGACAGCGTTCTTTCTGCCCCTTGGGATGTTGCACCAATCACAGACAACTGTGGTTCTACCTGCTAGCGATTGGTCAACGCGTACCTCCCCTGCCCTCCCCCAGGCCGAGGGGTGTCCAAGTTTGTCGGCGCGGTGTGGAAGATAGAATTTTGAACGACATTTTTCTGAGGGAGAGGGTACCAAAATTGCGCATGTCTAATTTCGTTGAATTTTGGAAAATTCCAAAAGTTGTGTTTTTGGCGCCTTCCTACAATATTAAATATAAATATTTTCTTCTATAAATCTGATCTTCAGTTTAGATCTTTAAATGATGTCATGTAAATTTTTTAAAAATATAAGTAGTTTTTGTGAGTAATTTTAAGTGAAATATTGGGTGCAATTGATTCTGTGTGTTGAAATTTTGAATTAAAAAATTGAATGAAAACGAATTTTTAAAAACAATATTGTCTGAAATAACGACTCCAAATGTTTATTTAACCATTTTCACGAATAATGCGAAGAGTGCTGAATAACATGACTTCAACGGTATTCTTACGTATTTTTTAAATTTTTCTAAAATTATATAAATGTATTTTTTAAATATCTTTTACGTTGTTAATGTTTACATTACGGGCATTTTTATACCTAATTGCATTTATGAGTACAAGGGCTTTAAGTGATTTCTTGTGCATTTTCTTAAAAACACTCAAGTTTTCTGCGAAAATGATCTCTAAATTAATCATTTTCAGAGACATTTTCTCAAAAACAAGCTCGTAGGTTTCAATGAAAATTTGCGAATAGCACAAAGTTCTATTTTTCTTTAGTTTTCTTAAAGTTATATTTGAATTTTAGTATTAGGGGATAGAACAAATTAGAAAATGTGAAAAAAATATCTAATAGGGGGCCGATAAGTACCTTCTGGGAAGAAGATGGGGCGATATCGAAAAGTTAACCAATACTAAAGATATTAAGAAACTAACTGGTACGAGAAAGTCTGCTTCATTCTCTTGCACCACTAGTTAACTCATGCTAAGGAGTAAGTCTTTTTATATTCATGAGAAATATTACGTGTCGACTGATGAGGGAGGAGTTCGCATTCGTAATTAGCAACACATTTCTTCACCTGTCCAAATTTTCTTCAGTTAGGCCATGACATTTGTATACAAATATCCATTTTGAAGGCTGAAATGAATCTCTGTATTGTCGTACAAGTATTCAAATCAACTGTTATTTAATGTTAATTACATGTATCATAGATTGGAGTTCAGGTACAAATTGTTTTCGTTTCAGTGTTGACTCAAAATCGCTTGGGATCTCTCCACATTACTTCTGTTTGTGAGACAAATATAAATAGTAATGTTATTTAGATGGACCGATGCTAAAATTCTACACACTGTAAATCATTGATTTTGTAAAAATAGCTTCATACTGAAACTCAACTTCGAACTACTAGGCCCTTTATTGTGTATTACATAATGTAGACTCTGTACTGAGCGTGGGGAAACATTACATCTCGTTTCTTGTTTTTTTTTTACTTTTGAATCAGAAAATTTCCCTCAAACTTAGTCGTATGGAACAACTGGTTCCAGCCGAGAGCATTCGCTCAAGACTAACCTATGCAAACACAAAAATATTCATTCGCTCTACGCCTATGTAACCTTTTACAGTTCCTGTTTCGATTTCAATACGGGTCAGTGGATTGGGCAGTGCAAGAAAGCAACGACGTGACTGTCTGTGTTACCGGATGCAGAATGTATGTGTTTTGAAAAGCTACATATATAAACGTACAGTATCCCACAAAGCCAGTGTGTACTTCTGGCTCATGCTTTTTACCAATTTGGTTTTTGATATTATAACATTTTGAGGGTTTATTAACAAACACAAATATTTAGACCCGTATGATTATCACTATCAAAGAGTAATTAATAAAAAAGAATTTTACATTGATTTTGAGATTATGAATCCGTGACTCATAGAAGGTTCACCTAGAAGAACTATATCTCCAAAAATAAATTGAATATCCAAAATGTTTTCATTTTGTGGATTACGTCTTAAGGAACATAACGTGAGGTCTAATTTACAAGCTCCCTTTTGACGCATTGTGTCCATAATATGTCAGTAATGTGAAGTAGTAAAATCTTCACGAAAGTCATTCAATTTTAAAGCATGAAAATAAACTTTGAATGTAATATATAACGTTACAGAAGATATGCCTGTAATAGAGATTCAGCAACACAACATTGCAGTAATAGCACGAATAAAACATCATCAACAACAATTGCACAAGCTACAAATTCACACATGCGTCTCATCTGCAAAGCGGAAATATCCGTGAGAGATTGGACATAATCTCCCTTGAGAAGCAGCGAGGAATTATTTCGAATAAGCAGAACAACTCACATCCTCAATAGCGAGAACTGAAACACGCTCTCATTCACTTTCCTATCATAAAGATGATTGTGATCAATAAATACCAGGGCAACGCCGGGTTATTTCAGCTAGGAGTATTATAAAATAAAATCCTATGATATTACATTTTCTAATCTAAAAATATCTCTTTCTTTTGGCTTCTTACATCGCCAATTTTACATTAGAATCACACTTTCGGATCTATCTAATTAGCAGACGTAATTCTGCATTAGCAAAGCTCTTAGAGATTCAGGACATATACTATCTCATGATAGGTCATGAATATCCGAACTTTGAGTTTTTGTGCAGCTGTCCGGTTTCTGATCTCTGTAATACTGAAATGTTTAACATTTATTATTTATTTATACTGAAGAA
Source organism: Teleogryllus occipitalis (assembly GCA_011170035.1). Taxonomy (NCBI): domain Eukaryota; kingdom Metazoa; phylum Arthropoda; class Insecta; order Orthoptera; family Gryllidae; genus Teleogryllus; species Teleogryllus occipitalis. Next base: position 177,647 of record BLKR01002586.1, on the reverse strand, counting down.
ATACTGACTACTACTCGTAATTTTCCTCAATAATTACAAGTTTAAGCAAATAGTAAGTAAAAATGTCGTAGACGTAATACGAAATGAGAATAATAGATATTCAAATGTGTTTTATGTGGCAAATATTTGTTATTAATGTGTTATATATATTTCGTGAAACATTCCACGATTATATTACACTGAATAATACAATGTCTTGATCTTTGGCAGTTAGATTATATGCTAAACTAATGTGCAAATAAAGAACAACAGTGGTAAGTTGTGTAAAAACTGAAGTAAAACATATTAATTTATGTACTGCGTGTCTGTAGGCTTGTCTTCACAGAAAATGTCAGAGGTGGCGTTCTTCAAGCAGTCCATTTCACGTATATCATCGATAACACTAGTGTGTCGTTTCGTATTCCATTAACCATACCAGATTTTCAAGTTTTGTAGAGTGCTGTCGACGACCACATTTTAATTTTATCATCTTATTCGAGGTCGTTTTCTCGAAGAGTGTAATTTACTCAAAAGTAATGCTCGTTTTTGTACACCTTATAAACAAGTAAAAATATACTATGAAGCCTATAAAGACTGCAAAATTTATAAAGAAATACACTTTTATAAATTGAATTCAGAAGAAAAATTATTTCTTCTGAATTCAATTTATAAAAAAAAACACCATTTGCGTTTTCAAATACAAATGGTGTTTAATAATATTAGGGTTGCGTTAGCGATCTAAATTAAATGTAGGTAATGAAAAATGCTATGTCCACTTACACAAGCTCATTGCAAATCTTTTCTGACTTTTCGCCTCCCAAAAATTGAACATTGAGGACACAGTTCGAATTGATAACTTTCTCCTGAGGGTTAGTTCAAAACTGAAAAATAAATAAAGCAAGAAAACTATCAGCGGTAACACGACGAAATAAATATCAGAAAAGTGGACGATTCGACGGATTGAAGAGTGAAATGAAGACCGCCTTAGATAGTTTTAATGCTTCTAAGAGCAACTTTTAGGGATAGTTACTTTTCCAATTTTTTTTTTATTGAACCATTTAAGGCGTGAAAATCGTTAATGAGGCCCATAAATTTGGATTATGTGCCTGGTAGGAACAAATTAATACTTTTCCAGTACGGGATATCAAAGGATGATATTATTCTGTCAATTCTGACCCTACTTCCCAGAAATACCCCTTTACGGACGCACCATCAAATATTAATAGCAATTATACTTCTTTTATATCAGCCAAAGCTTCTTCTCTCACTACATCTCCTGTCAGACAAATCGTCCAATCCTTGTTAAAGACCATGGAATAGTTGACATGGAATTACGAGCGTCATTTTCCTAGTACATGCGTGACAAGATGCTCTCGCAAATTTTCGCACTTTCCATTTAAACAATTCTGGATTATTGTTTATTTGCGAGAAAAAAGACGAAATGTGGAGAAATGCTGAAACGTGATATATCTATCTAGTTTCCAAGGGTATCTCAAAGGAAGCTTCATAACCACTAATATTCCTCTCACAGAACATTTCATTGTTTGAAATGCGTCTACGCTTAGACAGGTTGAACGAAAGGAATGATCAGTCCACGAGAGAAATTTTCTCTGGGAAGCCAATGATCTGTTGCGTTCTCGCGGTGTTGGATTGAGCATGACTGAACTTAATAATCGTATATCTCGTGCTCTTGTTCTCAGTTAAAAGATTGAAAGAACTTCAGCTCTGACTTTCTCTTGCCGTCAATTTTCTTAGTTTGCTCGAATATTCTAGATTAGACGACCGATAACTTCATTTTCTGAGAATCCATCATTTCAGTGAGTTAAGTAGATGACTTGATTTCCCAAGCTCAGTTACTAAATGTCAGGTTGAAAGGATTTTAATGTTCTTCGTCTGTTTGGTAAATATGTGCCATAGAAATGCAACATAACTTCATTCATAAAATGAACCATTTATTCAAAAATATCTTCTTAATTTCTATCTTCCACTGTTATTGTGCCACTACAACTATTCAAAAACAGACAAATGATTGTTTGCTCTTTTCAAATAGAGTTTATTTCATAGAATGTTATATTGTAAAAAATAATACTTGTATTTTACAGGGAATAACTGCATCAAATTTATATTTATTAATAGGTTGAAAATAAAATTTTAGAAGTGCAGAAAGTATATGAAGTAAAGATATACTGAAGACAAAAAAGAGAAGAAGAAGTTGATAAAATATTAATAATCAGCAACTCATTTCCAGAAAAGAGATTGAAATGAGAAAGATGTCAAATTGGGAAAAATAAAGCACACGAAGAAAAGGGAGGACAACGATGCCAAACTGTTCTTGTGTTTGAAGAAAGAAAGTTCTCAGAGAACAAGAAAAGGTCGTAGAGTGAACAAAGAATTAAGTACATCGAGCTATGGCGTGGCTATTGCAGCCAACCTCCAATCTGGATCATTTACGAGAGAATATCTAGACAGAATTGCGGAGAAGATGAAAGCGTTATCCGTCGGTTTCCTCGCACGAGGAACATACATCGCGCCGGGAGCGAGTGGCAGACCAGTTTTTTGGCGCGCCCGCTCGCCGCCGCGCCACGCCGACCAGCCTGCCGGTCCGGGCGTCGATCCCTCCGCGCCCACCTGCCTCGCCACGCAGACGGCGGCGGCGGCGGAGGAGGAAGTGACGGCGGTGGTGATTGCGGGCGCAGCATTAGCAGTGAAGGTGGAATAGAGGCGGCGGTGAAAGTGGAGAAGGCTGAGACGGAGGCGGAGACGGGGATGATGGATTGATTGATTGTTAGTGATTCCGGGCGCGTAAGCTGCTAAGGTCCTTAGTCCCGTAAGTACAATGCATGTTTTTCCCCTCGGGAGGTGGCGGTTGTCTTTCTCCGCTGAATAGCGAGACCAGCGTCGACCTACCGTCGGATAGCGGTTTTTTTTACCAGGTATCACCATCGGAGCACCGCTTCAGCCGGCATATGGTAGTGCATGCTCTCCCGTTGCGGGAGAGGCGGCTGTGATAGTGGTGTTAGTAGTGGAGGCCAACGAGTTGCTGGTAATGAATAAAACGATGGAGGCAGTGGTATCAGCCAGGCAGCAGCAGTGATAATTGCGGCTGTGATGGGGTGGTGGAGGAGATGGCGGCGAAGGTAAATACGAAGGCAGTGGGACATGATTAGTGTCGATGATGACGATGATGGTGATGGTGTCAGTGTCGATGTTGGTGTCAGTGTCGCGACGTGACGAATAGATGAATACATCTGTGATGGTAGTGGAGGCTATTGCATTGATGTCGGCAACAGAGGTGTGGGCGGCGAAGGCGGAGGCAGTTTGATTGCTACTGCGGGGAAAGTAGGGATGGTGATAGCGTCGATAGAGGCAAGTGCACATGTGCCTGCGGGTGAGTAGGGATGGAGACGGTGGAGGCGAGAGGTGGCTGCGGCGGGGGTGGCGATGGTGGTAGGATGGTGCGGGGTGGCGCAGGCGGCGCGTGGCGTGCTGGTGCACGTGAGCGGGACTCGTGGGGCGGGGCGGGGCGGGGGGCGGGGCGGAAGGGCAGGGCCGTCGCTGAGAGCGAATTAGCGCAGTGGGCGGCAGCGCGATTCTTTGACGGGCAACAAGTCGGATACTGTCCGTCTTTTAGAAGCGGCAATCGTGAATGCTGGGCCAGCGGTATAGGTATCTCTTTACTATGACTGGGGTTATCTGCATGGCATAGATACATCTCTGACATATCGAGTACGTCATGGATTTTTTCGTGTTAAATTTGTTGAAGTGTCAGCTATGATGAAATTAAAATCGGAAAATATAGACAGACAGTCTTGTCTCTTCGCGGACGCAAAAAAGTCAGCTACGATCGACTAGGAAAAAAATACATAAAGATGTAGTTTGGAAGAAATATAAAAAATATTCAGTCTTATTACCCACGTCGCTCTTGCAGAATACATACATGATAGAAACACACTTATGTTTTAATGTTGCAACAACAAAATAAACGTAAGCCGGCCTGGAGAGCCTAGGGCGCTAAGGCTGAAGAGCCGTAGCTGCCATGTGCATGAAGGATCGCGGATTCGAAACCCGCCCGGGGCATGGATGTTTGTGTGCCCGTAATCCATTATCCCCCTATGTTGCTTGTAGTGGTCACTGTATGACCTTATTAATTGAAAAGTGACTTTAAATAAGTAAAAAAAACGGAATGGGTTCACTATTCAGAGAGTTCCCTTGAACCTTTGAATAAATCCTGTATTCCCAAAATCTTCATGAAACCTCTGTGTCATCACATCTCAACCGTACTGCGTTCATAGATAGAAACGCTCAATCATTACCTCAATGACTGTGTTGCCTAAGATGATTTTCGCGATGAGAACACCGATTTGGCTCGCAAATAACCTTCGTTGACTCCTACATTCATTAATCCAAGTAAAACGTAGAACAGAAAATGAGGAAGACTTACAATGCTATTCAAGATTCCCTTTTCTGAAATATCCGATATCCCTGCTAAACCGGAAAGTCTAGTCTCCGTTTCACACGATGTGCCTACTGCGCAGATGATTCAGAAACCAACTCATCCCAAGACCGTTGTCCGTTGTTCAGGTTTGTAGCAAGTGAACAGTCTCGGATCGCAAGGTCCTTGGGTTCGATAACAATCCGCGGCGGATTTTTAACCTAATAGCTAGATCGAATTCAGTCGACCAAATTCTTGCGGTTGTCTACTTTAGTAGATCGATGGTTTCCGCATATTTTTATGAATACTAGGTGAATGCCAGAGCAGTACCGTAAGAATTAGGTCACTGAACGTGCGCGATCTTCCCTTCCTCATCCTTGTTCGCGCCTCTCCACTTACCTTCATACACTTACATGCACTACATTACCACACTCAGGAGACTAGTTGGGAATTTCGAGTTTGTCCCGACCGCCACCCCCTGCGCGATTAAAAACGTGCACTACACCTACGGGACTAATGACCTTAGCAGTTGACGCGTCCGCAATGACTAATCAATTAACGAATCTTTGAAATTTGGAAATTTTGACTTTTCTGTTTACGTCCGTTTTCGGATTTTTCCGAGCTTGTCCCTATTGGGGCGGTGACCCGTTAGCAGATATACCTGGAGGGGTAAGATTCCTTCTAAGTGACATGTAGCGTGTTGCCGGATCACTCTTTCGAGCAGGTAAAAACACCGCCACCTCCCGAGTATACTATGCACTTCACTGAAAGAAAAGAAAATAGTTGGCTCACACAGAAATACTAAGTACTCTCTCGCTCTTTGAGGAAACTGAATTCATGGAGAATAATACGTTCATGTGTGAAACGCAAGTGTCTAGATAGTGGTTAATTTATGAAGTGTTCCTTAGAATTTTTTAACTTGAAAATGGTGTAAGTTTCATGTAGGTTTTGTACGTCTTTTTGGGAACATTTTATCACATCTCCTTTAACATACGTATACGGAGACAAGGTCACAAATGGATATCGATCTCGAGCTAAACAAACCCTTCCTCGTATTTGATTTGCCATAAATGGCGTGAGCGAGGTGACAAATAATACCACTATCAATAATGCTCTGTAAACAGCAGCCCGAAGGATGAACGTAAATTCAAAATTCACCCGAAATTACAAACTGAAACATTGCAAAAACTGCAAATCAGCATCGGTACCGCCTACGATTGTAAACACAAAGCCATTGCGATAGTGAGTTCGATCCCGGCGCGATGAAGGAGATTTTCTTAATGTTTAACGACAGTTTGTGGCCGCTGCCAGAATTCCGCATTTATAGCTCGTCAAAATCCCAGATATACGAGATATCCGTACGTGTAGGAGCTTGCCTGCTCTGATCATTACCAGGCGTATATCAGAGCAGCACCCAGTGGTGCACCCAAGGTCCGGGACCGCGAGCGATCTTGCTTTCCCATTTCAATACCTTTCCGTCCGCGGCCACCAATGGCTTTCGCGGGGCGGCGGAATGCCGCCTTATGGAATGGCGGCTAGACTGCTCGCCTCCCGCTTCTGAGCCAGGGTTAGATCCCTGACAAATCGAAGTGGAAATTGTGGCGAGCAAGTTACCTTGAGGTTCTCCCGTTTCCTCTGATTTTTTCAACCAGCTTCTTCATATTCAGGCTCATAACTGATATCAGCATCATTATATCTCAATACAAACTCCTTACCGAAGAGAGACGTCAAACGAATTGTTGAGAATACTGGCTTATAAATAACGGCACTACTGTTTCGTCTCCCCGAAAAATCACGTTACACGAGAACTAAATAGATAATGACCATAGCAATTTAAGTGCCCTAAAACCACAGTCGGGCGCCCCAAGAACGAATCTACTCCAAACGCGGTCCGTCGCGAATTGAACTGACGTTTTCGTTGTAAAGCACTTGTGAATTATGCGTTGCACAACTCAAGGTTTAAATTTTAGTACCGGAGGTCGAAGGGTGAAACTTCAACGTGCGTAGTGATACGTCAATTGCGCCAGAAATATTTTAGACGTTAATTTCATTATAAGTGAGCTTCTTTAAATTCTGTCTATTCCCTATCGCCATATTTTGTTATTCCTTAGAAAATATTTGACAGCAATAGATTTTGGCATAAATGGCGTTGGAAATTATGCGTTGCGCAGTCTGAACGTTATTTCAGGTAAATGGGGAAGGCCAAATGCCGAATTTTGTCACCAATTTGAACCTGCGAAGGGATTCAACATTTGAGTCCTAAAAGATCCTATATTTTATTAGTAGTGAAGAGCTCACTGTTTATAAAATATAGATGACATTCTTTCTCTTCATACATGACTAATGACATTCCTTTCGCGTTTGATTGATTGATTAGTAATACTGGGCGCGCAAGCTCCTAAGGTCATTAGTCCCGAACATGTGGTTGATTTGTAGCGGCAGGTGGCGATGATCTTCCTCCGCTGGATTGCAAGATCTGGTGCTGACCAATATGAGAGCTAGCGAGTTTTTTCCACAACCGATCTCCCACCAGCGGAGCACCGCTCCTGCTCGGTCAAGCTCTAAGCTCCCGGCCGATCTCCCGGCATGTGTGGTAGTGTAGTGCATGTTAGTGTATGTGTGTGTGTAAGAGGTGAGGATAGGACAAGGAAGTGGAAGGAAAGATCGCGCACGGTCCTTGGGCGCGTTTTCTCGGGCACTGCTTCGGCATTCGACAGGTGTTGTTCGCAGAAAGCACGGAAACCTATCGATCAGGGCAGCCGGCCGCTATAATTCTCCGCCACCCAGAGGGTGAATTCGATTCCTTTCACGAGTTGACGTTGTTGATTTCCACGTTCACGCGGTGGTGAATCATTTCCTTCCCTCGGGTCATGGTAATGGCAAAGCATCCCCTCTGTCCTCTTCCGAGCGTCTTCCCCGCCAATTCCCAACGCCACCCACTGCGTGCCGGCGCGGGGCGCTGCAGCGCGCGGCGGCGGCGCCGTAGAAGGGGCCGGTCCGGACTCGCTCTCTCACGTGCGAACGCGTCGCTGCCGCGCCTCCGGGCCAGTTTGCCCGCGGCCGCTCGCCCGAGCACCTCGCCCGCGCACGCCCCCGCCCCTCCGCCCACGCGCCCGCCCACTGCACGCCCGCGCACGCCCGCGCACGCCCGCGCACGCTCGCGCGACGCACGCTGCCCGCCGTCGCGCGCGGCCGTGATCTTCACGTTCAGCCAAGGTAAGCGCCCGGTGCCGCGCGGTGGCGTTGGATGCGAATGAGGCGGGGTTGTTGAAAAGAGCCGGTCGAAACGATCCGACGAGGCTCTCGTGTGAACTGCATGCTTCGTTCCGAAAGATCGCAAGTACATTTTCCTAGTGTGTGGTTGCAACGGCAAGATAGCATTGTAATACACGTGTGAATGAAATGTTAGTGTCAATTGATCATGATCAGTAGGAAGTGATAAAGATAATCGATACATTGAGACTAATTATAATAACTGTTTTGAAGTAAGCGATGGTTTATTTGGACAGTAAACTATTTTTTAGGACTGTCGATTTTGAATGATTTCATGGAAGAATGTTAATGTCCCGATGAGACAATCAGAGAAAGTTCCATTATAGCAAGGGTCGTATGTACGTCATCCCTTCGTGTGTGCCGCACAGGGCCGTGATCTTCGCGTCCAGCCAAGGTAAGCGCCCGGCGGTGCCACGCGGGAGCGTTTTTGGGCAATGATTTACCCAAGGTGCTGTTTAAAAATGCCGGTCGAAAAGAACAGAAGGGGCTCTCGAGTGAACTCAACGCTTTGCTCCAAAAGATCACAGGTACATGTGGCAGAATGTTTCTCGTGTGTTGTTGCGTTGCTATGATCGCATTGGTGTACCTTTGAGAACCTGACATGTAATTGAAAAGATGTAGCAGTGTCAATTGTATAAACATTGTTGAATCAATAGGAAGTGATGAATAAAATCTATATATTGTGACCAATTATAATAAATGTTTTGTACTAACTGAAACCATAGATTATTTTTGGTTAGGGTGAGCGATATCGAATGATACCATGGAAGAATGTTCTTGCCCCGTCGCGTTTCCCGCGCACGGTCGTGATATTCGCGTGCTGCCAAGATACGCTCTCGGCAGTGTCACGGGGTAGCGATGGATGCGAGTGATTCACGTAAGGAGCCGGTGTAATTGAAAGTAATTGCCCGACCGGCCCAAGTTCAGATCGAGGTCGTGTGTAAACTCAGCATTCCGGACCGAAAGATCGACACTATTTTTAGTGCGTTGTTGTGACTAAGATCACGTTGCCACCTGAGTACCGCGCGTAGCGTAATGAAATATGTAGCAATATAAATTAAAAATACAAGGTCACAATCTGAAGAAGGTGATGATAATGATAATCGATGTATTTTGGAACTAATTATAATAAATATTTTGTAGTAAGCGATGGTTTTTTGGTCCATCCACTATTTTTAGGTTAGGAAAGGCGATTTCAAATTATTTAAAGGAAGTACGTATATTCTTGTCTGGACAAAACGATTGGATAATGGTTCGTCTTATCAAGGGTTGCAAGCACGCTATCCCGTCAAGTGGGTCAGTACGCACGGCCATGATCTTGGCATCCAGCCAAAGTAAGCGCCCGGCGACTTCACGCGGTAACGTTGGATGTTTCCTCTGTGGTTCCGGTGTTATTGCGCGTAATTAACCGACCAGGCCGACTTCAGATGTACCGCTCGTGTGAACTCTACGTTTCCAACTGGCGGTTTGGAAGAACGTGTTGCAGAAATATTTCGTGTGTGTCATGGAGTCGCTTACATCGCGTTGCTATACACCTGAGGATCTCACGTGTGAATGAAATGTCAAATGTCAATTTCAAGTATATGGTAACAATGTGAAGGAAGTAATGAAGAAAATCGATCAATTGGAACTAATTTTATTAAACGTTTAGAAGCATTCGTTGAGCATAAAACTTCTTTGACGTTAGGACGAGTGATTTAAAATGTTTTCGTTGAAATAATTTTTTGTTCTGCAGACAAAGTTAAACCATGATTTCGTCCGAGCAGAAGGGGTGTATATACTATAAGGTGACATTCCTGCTCATGCCCGGCACCTGACACAAACACACGGCCGTGATCTTCGCGTCCACGCAAGGCTAGCGCCAGACAGTACGCTGACACGCCGACCACGCTGTCACGCCGTCACGAATAGGAAGTGGATGGCTTGGAGTGGAAGTCATGGCTTCGGCGTGAAGTAATTACTTTAAGGTTCGAACCGTTCGCGATGCGAATCGCGTTTCGTCACTCACGGCACATCAATTGATCTCACTGCAGTGCCTCTTACCGGAAGGTCCTACGGTTCGAGTCCCGACTGTGCAATGCTTTCCATTCCTAGCTAGGTGGTGAATTTAGCCTCCATCTGGAGGAGAATTCTAGCGGCCGGCTGCTCTGGTCGGTAGTCCGTAGTTTCTCTGACCAACAACCAGGTGAATACCAGAGCAGTATCCTAACAAATGGCCCTCGGACCGCGCTCGATTTTTCCTTCCGCTTCCTTATCTTATCCTCAGTCCCTTACTTCCACAAACGTAAACTTTTATGTACCACACTACCACACCTTCAGAAGATTAGAGCTTGCGTCGTGTGAGGAGGATACCCTCTTATGAGAGATACCTGGTAAGGGAAAGCCTATGAAGGCGAGTAGGTGTGGGTCAGCGCCGGATTTCTTCATCCAGTGGGGGAAGATCACTGCCACCTCCCGCCATAAAAACATGCACTACACTTCTGAGACTAATGACATTGGCAGTTGATCCCGATCTATCATTCGTGACGCGGGTACGATGTGGCGTACATGAGTGATTCCTGTGGGTTGAGATATGAATATATAACTTCGTGCTAAGTCTACACAATCCGAACAATCTCACGAGTGTTTTAATTATATGTCGATTGCCAGTATATGACATCACATCAGGAGAAATTAATAATAACCGGTAAATTGTAACAAATTGTAAGTGTAAAGCAAACATTCCTGGAATCATATACTATAGTGAAGATAACGGGCGGTTTCACATGTTTACATAGAAGCAATTTCTTGTCCGGCCGATGGTGCACGTTTCGACTCACGAAGCAACGCAGATAATTTCTTCCGTCGTAGCATTTATGTGCTTCGCCGAAATCTGCCACGCATGGCCGTGATCTTCGCGTTCAGCCAAGGTAAGCGCTCAGTGCCACGCAGTGATGCCGAGCTGCGCCGTCGCTTGTGAATGGTCCGGTGTAATTGAAAGTATTTACCCTACTGGCTCAAGGTCTTTTCAACTCAGGTTAATGTGAATTCAGTGCTACGGATCGATTGATCACAAGTGCAGTGAGATAGAATGTCTTCTGTGTGTTAGAGCGACGCTAAGATTGCGTTGCTGTACACCTCAGAATTTCCCGGGTGAATGAAATGTCAGTGTGTGTTTTGAGCATATGGTCACATTCCGTACGAAGTGATAAAGTCATCCAATCAATTTGAACCAGTATAATAAATAATATTTAGTAACGAGTGATGGATTCGTCGCGCCTAAAACTATTTTGAGGATAGGACGGGCGGTTTCAAATGATTTCATTAACGTATTTTCTTGTCCGGACGAGACAATTAGAGCATGTTTCGTCTTAGCATGGGTCGCGGATGCGGTATAACGTGACCTTTATGTGCGTGCCCGGTGCCTTCCACGCATGGCTGTGATCATCCCGTCCAGTCAAGGTTAGCTCTCGGCGCCAAGCTGTCACGCCGGACTACCGGAAGGGTGTGCTTTACCCACAGCTTTGGTGTTACCTCACTAAATACATTATCAAACGGTTCATGTTCGACTCCATCCTCCGTCAGTCGCTCCGTCGGTATGATTCATGATGTCGCAGATTTCATGCCTAGTGCGGTGGCACGCTATTAATTCTCCACGGCTGAAGAACACACGTGTTTAGCAAATGGCAATGTACGGTCACAATTCGTAAAAGATGTAAATGCAGGATAGATGAACCTAAAAGTATTTTGGGATTATGCCAGTTCGAAATGTTTCACTGAAAACGATTTGCTTTATTGTCTGCGTGGGTCGATCTTTCGTCGACTTTTCGTCGTGTTGGTCGATCAGACACAATGACACCCCTCAACCCATTCAAAACTTCTATGTTTCGTATGTGTGGGGAGCCTAAGGTCAATGAGCTTGGTGGAAGACGGAACGCAAATTTTTTACTGACGGGACTAGTATTATTAACGGTTTTTGTTTCATAGGCGTACCGACTCACTGCTTCGGAGCGAAGAGTCGCAAAGATGTCTGATGTTGCGGCTCTTTGAACTCGTTGTTCTGCACCTCAGAATCACATGGATACGAAATGACAGTGCCAATTGTTAGTGTAAGGTCACAATCGGCAGGAAGTGTCGAGGAGAACAGATAAATTGGAATGATTCAAATAAATATTGCTTCGTAAAGAGAGATGTATTCTTTGAACATACAATGTTTATGTCAGGATGGAGTGATTCCCAATGTTACATTAAAATTAATTTCTTGTTTATTTGTGACTGTGAGAACAAGGTTTGGCTTAGCAAAGCTATGATCTTTGTCAGCCTCAGTCGATGTCACCATGTGCGACGTAAGTTTGATGCCCTCCTCCCTTTCAGCAGGATGCCTCACGTGTGTATCGAATTTCAAGATCAGCTCTAAGTTTGGTTACAGTCCGTAAAGAGCTGAAGGTGTTCGGTTTTAACTTCTTTCTAATAAGAAAGCTTTAATTTCAAAAGTTACGTTCCGTGAATGACGTAACGGACGTAAAGATATTTGTGGTTTGAAATGTTTTTAATGGAAAAAATTGCTTCTTCCGCCGAGAAAGTTAGGATGTGTATCAATTTAATCGTGCAGGTCGTTCAAAAATGATTTTCCAACATGATTGAACATGTTTCGTGAGTAGTGACGCGGGGAGCCTAGTGGTGGTGGGCGCGGCGCACGACAGGAAGTGAGCGTATCACCCATGTCCTCGGTGTAATTGAAAGTAATTGTCCGATCGGTCCAAATTCTGCCGACGCGATCACGTCGTCCAAGCCGCTTTGGACAGAAGAGCCACGAGTGGGAGAGTTATTTTTGCGCTGACCTTCCTGTGCGCCATGACGTGAAGATCTTTGCGTTGTCAGTGTCAATCTCGGTGTATGGTCACTCTTATTAATGTTCAAGGTAATGGTACTAAATGAGAAAGCCCTCGTAAAAAGCGACTTTAACATAAAAGTAACGTTAGTGTGAAATTATTGTCCACGTAAACGTTTTGAAGATGAAAGTTAATAAACGGTCTTAGGAAGCGAGTGTTTGTTCGTCAAAGACAGTTATGGTGCTTGGCTCCTGCGTGACAATTGCTCTGATCCAAAAAGCCGCCGTTATTATTTCTCGTTGTAGTTTACATATTTCGTGTGTGAAGTGACGCATAAGTCATCCAATAGGTAGAATCTAGAGTGACGTGAGCGTCAACTGCCGGTGTCTGGTATACTGTCACACTCCATTGTGAATGTTTAAAGGAAACTACTTTAAAGGGGGGAAAGCTCTTAAAATTTCATTTGGCAAATGATGGTCATGTAGCTAAGAGATTATTTCATGTGCAATGCTTACTCATCGCGAACTATTTTACATCCCAGGAGTTTCGAAATTGGGGGCGAGAAAAATTCAAAATATTATTTACAGAATTTGTTTGTCTAACAGTTTTTTCAAGTCATTCAAATTGTTTTTTGAATAACATTTTAATTCGATCTCCTTCTCGTGTGATTTGGTTTAATCGAATCAGTAATATGTAATAGAAAAACGGAATTTTGTGGTTATTGTCATGTGAGTTTTATTTCACAGTTTGATTATAATTCTCTGAGCATGTAGTACGTTTCTTATGTTTGAAGTATTTCTTCGTTTGTATGCTAGTGACCAACGTAATATTATTAGTACAGCGTTTCCTTATACATGTGTACGTGTGTGTGTTTGTGCTTGAATGTGTTTCTGTGGGTATATTTGCGTGTTTTAAGAAATATATGACTAAGCCTATACCTAGGATACGTTTTTAATTCCCTAATTCTTACTCCAAATATCTACACTCCTATAATTGTCATGCTAATCCAGAAATATTTGAGGAACATGAAAATGAGTTGTCACAATGAGCCATCCCATTTAGTTAATCTTCACCCTTCATGCCATTTGTATCATGTTTAAGTGCAAATTCATTCCCTCTTGGTGTCGTGGAAAACACACACAGGAATCATTTGAGCTATATCATTTTTTCTTCAAAATGTGAACACTGATACATATTTTATTTTAGTAATTAATTGTTATATTTTTTTATCTTTTCGTGTGTTCATGTTAAATTGTTTCAATTGGTGCATAAATAGATTCAAATATGATTTGTATTCTTTTCGTTTGAAAAAATCTATTTCACATGAACGGCGTCTATAAACAGTTGACATCCATATAAAACCTGTTTGTTATTTTCTTTCATGTGGATGTGTTTTTATCTTTTGTCGGGAGCATACCATACAATGAAGTGGAATGAATCGTGATAATTGAAGTTGGTCAATGTGTTGTGGTTTGTTGTGTATGCATGATGTGAAGAAAATAATGTTTAAAATTCAGTTTATTTAGCCTTTTTATCGTTTCGCCTCCGGTATTTAACCATTTTTAAAACAATCAATGCCGGAAGAATGTAACTTCCAAACCGATCGTATTGCGGCTCTTTTAAAGCAGATGGCGAGCAAAAAAGGCCAGTTTGAATAAATAAAAGAAATTTTTTGTGATTTTAGAGTCATTGGTGTCAGAATTTGTTGTTTCTCCGGATAGCAAAAAAAAAATTATTTTAAACAATTATTGATAGAAAAGCTCCTTTAATTTAATTTTTATCATATATTAAATATAGTTTTGAGGTCTGTACCATTAAGAAGCATCACGTTACAGAAATAAGACCATAATCAGGTAAAATACATTTTAAAATGCAATTTCTTACTTAACCCAGCAGTGATAATGCAATAGTCTGTGAGACCACCGCGAACCTTTCTTCCCGCAGTTGAATTACCCTGACCATTGCTTTAGTACCGTTCTGTTTTTGTATCGTGATATTTAGTTTTCTTTCAGTTCGTTAATTTAGTGAGTTTGATACTTGTGGCAAGCCGTTGTTTTGTTTGGGGTGCGCAGGGACCCTCACGTTACCATTTGTTAGCAAAGGTGTCTTCAGTATCGTAAATTCTGTTACTTTGTGAACGTATTACATGTTGTATTTTTACATTAGGATACCTCTGCGAAGTTAATACTGAGTGCTATGAACATTTTAGGTCACTTCATATGTTAAGAAAGGAGTGGAAGATACTCCAGCTTTGGCTGGAAGCTGCAACAGAATATCGTTACTCACCATCCTGAAAAAAAGTCGGCATGTAATTGCAAGATACCAGGACAATGTTTTTCTTTGTTTATTTATTCAGTTATGATTGAGAGAGTTACAAAATACTCCAAAATGCATCAAAATTGAAATGAATTTAGAAAGGAATAAAAATGATCGCAGCACGTGTAAGGGCAAATAGAGGCAGTGATCGAGCTACTTATTTTGGCTGGATCTGTGAAATCAGGCCATCAAATTCTTGCTGAATTATGGAATATGGATAATATGGGTATCGAAATTTTCCATCGTATTTTGAATTTGAAAATATTTCAATTTTTTCTTCGTACCCCGGCTTTGATGTGACTACACGCGTAGAGAGAAAACTGGTAAGCAAATTAACTACAATTAGAGTGATATTAGATGCTTTCCTGATAAATTCTGAGAATTGTTTAGCAACTAAAGTCTTAAAAAATTGTTTAATTACACCTAAATTATAATAATAGAGAAAAAAATATTCTATTCATTTATTTTTTATAATTTAGCATATATCATGAAAAGAGTGTGGGGATCTGAAGACACCCCACTTTTGTTTTACGTTACCACTGCACGGTTGAAAGTATTTTTAAAACCGAATTGAAACATATTTCTTCTGAACTATGTAAAGAAGTCACTAGTCTCATACTACGTGTGTTTTACCCACACATCCTCTTTCATTCCTGAGGTGGATATATCGTAATTAAAATACCCCAGTGGCGACTCGGTCAATTCTTCCATGCAATTTCTCTCTACATATTTTAAATGTTCTTCTTTCACACATATTTTGAGATCTTACTGTTATTTGAATCTCTTTATATTATTTTTTTTCAATTAATTTTATTATAATCTGCATTGTGTTTTAAATTTAGTATTATGTTACATCACAAGCTTCGGTGAGAGCTGATAGGGGACATTGCCATAGTATAAGTGCCAATACTTTAAAAACCTGGAAGATTTTTTTTCGAACATGTCTTCAGAATCTAAGGGCTTGTTCCGAACAATTGCCTCGTAATTGTGAGAATATTTTAGCCCTACAAGTACCGTGGCGAAAATAATCCCGTGCATTACCAACGGGGACAAAACCTCCATGTCTCACCGTTTACATGTTGATTTTATTGACGTTTCGGTGATTTGACATATTAAAAAATTGACATAACTAACAATGTTCATGTGTATTTATTTAATGAAAAATATATTATTCAATTTCAAGCACTGCGTATAAAAAACATCGACATTCTCGCATCAATATTTAAAATTCTAAATATATTTCCTGAATGTGTTTTTCATTTTTTGATGAACGTTTCGAATTTTCAAATTCTAATCGTCATTTGTCATATAATAAATTACATCATGTTTTGAACCAAAAGCACATCATTAACCACATCAATGATTTGCAGTGTCCTAGAAAAATAAAACCTATAACAACAATCACTTGTGAGTGTCTGAACCCTCCTCCCTTGGTAATACCGTGGTTAACGGGTTGCCACCGCCATAACTGTAATTGGAGGCAGGTTGCGAGGCGAATGAGACGTGCGTTGTCGGCCACGTGCATGCGCCCGGCGCTGCGCGCTCGTCGTCACGTGACCGCCCTCTCTCTCCCTGCGCCGCCGCGCCGCGCCGGGCAAGTGGGGCCGCGCAGACAGGAGCCGGCAGAGCGGCGCACGACCGGCGCGGCGCCTCAGGCGGAAGCTGCGGAAGCGCGCCCGGCCACTTCCTTCACGTCGCAGGAGTTCTTTGCCGTAGTTGGACGTTTGGCAGTTGCCGTTTGTGGTGGTGGAGCTGACATTTCTTTACGTAAATGTTTCTGTTGCCGACCTGGATGGCCGAGGTGGCTAAGAGCGAGTACCGACTCAGCGCTTCGGTCCGAAGGGTCGCGGGTTCGAGTCCCGCCTTGGGCATGGCTGTTTGTCCCTTGACTTTGTGTGTGTGTTGTCGCGGAGGGCCTCGCGTTCTGCTGACCCCAGATCAGAGGAGCCCGCAACAGTGTTTGTCTAGTGTATGGTCGAATATGCGTCCCTTCGGGACGTAGCACCGAACAACGACAACCGGCTGTCGGCTGGATAAAAGCCCTAGGGAAAAAAATGTTTCTGGTTTGCTTGAAATTTTGACCGACAAGGGTGTCTCAGGCCATCAGCTAAAGTCACTGTAGTGCCTCTGAACAGGAGGTTGCAGGATTTGGATCCCGACGGTGTCAGGATTTGCGAGACTAGCTACGTAGGTATGTCGCATTCACACGCTGACTGGAGGGGAATTCCAGCGGCCGGGTGCTCTGATCGGTAGTTTTCCGTGGTTTCTCAGATCAATACCACACGAATGCCAGAAAAGTTTTCTAACAAACGTGCAACGGATCGCGCGCGATCTTTCCTTCCTCTTCCTTGTCCTATCCTCACCTCTTACTTAACATACTTACACTCACATGCATTTCATTACCACACATGTCGGGAGACAACAGCTTACAGCTTGACCCTTTCTAGGGAAAATTTCCGACGTAGGTCGGTGCAATATTCCGCCATCCAGCGTAGGAAGTTCACCGTCGCCTAAAGGGTTTAAAATATGCACTAGACTTACGAGACTAATGACCGTAGTAGCTGACGCACCCGGAATCACAATTCAAACAAAAGTTTCGGTTGGCCGACGTCGGAATGCGTCCGTAACGCTTCATTCGTTCAAACACATGTTCGAACATGGAAATGAGTGTATTGAACCAGAAAGATCTTTTCGACAGAAACATCGACTGTCTGACGAAGCTCGTTAGATTCTGTCAGTTCCATTCACCCGAAATCAGCTGGTGAGTCAAGGCCATTTGTAATACCAAGACTTCTTGCAATACTTGTAGATGGTATTGAGCTTTCTTGTCGCAAATTTTTCAAACAATGAATTGCAGAGTTATGAGAATAATCGTGCGATTTCGAGTGCAACCTTTGGGTGCTTTTTCTGATGAAATAATTCGGACGATTTCGCTCGCAGTCAACTGGTAGCAAGCATTATTTCGGCTGCTCTGTGTCCACGGCTTTGATCCGCGGTCACACTGGCACGGATTTTGACCGAAATTTCGGTTGACTACCGTTTGGATGGAGAAATCCAAACGACCCATAATATGTTCTTCCGTCAGTCGACGTTTTCGGTCGTAGTCGGATGAGGTGGTTCGCTTTCAACATGACCATTTACGTTTTCCATCACCTGTTTGAACGAATCCGGAACGTCAGATTAAAAAAAACTAACCTAAATTTTGGCTAAAATCATCTCCAGTGTGACACCCACCTTAGAGTGAAACCTGTGATAAGCGGTCACTAGTGGTTCCGGTAAAAATTGGATTTTAATAGAAATGACCGCTTGATCAATTTAGGAGATTAAATGATATGTACATCAAGTCTAACAATTTTATTTATCATGAAGTGAAATATATTTTCCACAAAATCATTTTAATTATATTAAACCAAAAAATACAATTTTTAAAAAGGGTCTGAAAGCACTTGATCTCCCTCGGCTGGTGTCAATCACACCATTGACTTGTCACTCTGCCTCTCATTCGTTTACTCGAGAAATTTACCCTACATCATCACTGAACCGAATACAAAAGAAAAATAGACCAGTAGACGCAATTCACGTTCTGGAAAAACTTTCGAGTAGGGCCGTCCGACGAAAGCGCAATGACCTTCAGATCGTTTCGTAGATGCAGTGTGCTCCGCGAGCTGAACACATGTTTCCACAGAGGGAACGCAGTAGATCACAAACTCCCTCTTTAATAAAGACATAAATTGAAATCTGTTGTTACATGAAACAAGTTTATCTCCCAGGAATAATGCGTCTCTAAAATTCACTGTACGGAGTAATTTAACATTGCGATTCGTCGCAGGAAGATCCTGAATCAATAGTAATCGCCATATAATAACCCTTGCTATTCTGCACCGTTAAATATCGCTAGAATTTATAGCTTAATACAAAACAGTCTGATGGCCGAGTTGGCTACGAGCGACTTAGCGCTTTAGTCGGAAAGGTCTTAGCGCTTCAGTCCCTTGTCTTTCATGTATCTGTTGACACGAAGGGCGTCGTGTTCTACTGTAAGAACCCGCAAGTGTGTTGGTTTCTTGTGAATGATCGAATATGCATCGTTAAGGGACGTAATGGGTAACCGACACTCGGCAGGATAAAAGCCCTAGACAAAGAAAACGGGTCAGCCTACGAAATATGCCTGGCCGAGGGCCGCATCGGCAGGTCGTCGCTTAGGAGAATCTATTTTCACATGTCTTTTGGGAAATTCAATTGCACTGCGTATCCCCCGCGCGACTCACGGTTCCGCGCCGGGAATGACAATGTAAAGCACAATGATTAATCCCTTTTGAATAGCCCCCTATCCATTTTAAACATTTCAAACTCTCAATTTATGACGTTTATTAACATCATTTCTATGCTCAAGCAGGCCGCTCCGGGGAAAGAAAGCACCACATGGCACTGTGCGAGCGACGGCCAATTTAAGCTGTGGGCAGCGAAGCCAAAGCAGAGCACTGGTAAATTGACACTGAATGCAGGTTTTCAATGGCCCACAGCTTTTAAATTCCAACTGATTAGAGAAGTGAGTTGAATATTTTCGTCAAAATTAAATTAAAAAAAATTAAAAGTTCGACTTGAATTGCTTACGAATCGAAAGATCAATCCGATGAAAAGATTTTGTTACGGAAAAATTAAAAATCTTACATTTTTGCCAAAGAGGTTCGTCCTCATTAGGGTGGAAATAGATTTATAAAGAAAGCGGTTATTATTAAAAATGTTTCATACAAAAATATGTGTATCAAAATGCCAAGTAATTAAATAACGTCAGTTCTTATATTTCAGCTTTGGAAACAATGTTTGTACTCTTTCATTCGTATGACACCTCATAATAATTTTTTTGGTTCAAAATTTTTCGTGGACCTTCTTCTTCTTGTCGAACTAATTAACTTACGTTCTCTTGCATGGTACCCGCAGACTGATTGCGAAGCATCGAAGAAAATCTTGATCTGGCGCTGAACGATCTGAATGTGGGAAGAGAATCATTAATTGATTTTTGAATATCATGTAATGTTTAACTATTCATCGTCTGGCATTTGCATAAGATAGGTGGTTCTCTGATGGCATCATCTTTTCGCGGTCTCAACCTCTTACTTTTACGTTCCTCTAAGGCCCCGCTTCGTAGCTGCCTTGGCCCGGACGTTTCATCCATCCACTAAACCACTCTCCTACTTACGTTAAACTCACATTATTCTTTCTTTTTCCCTTCATTTCATCTTCACATTCAGCCTGCCAACCTGCTGACTCTCCCATTTCTCAGTCGCCTACGATCCCATTCCTCCAACTTTTCCCTCTAGTTGTCCTAACCGACACACGAATTCACTACCCGCGTGTCTCACACAATTGCCCCAACGAATTGCCCCGCTGTAAATGTTTATGACGTCACTATATTGGTTATCTACGTTCTTTTGCTCCGTGGTCTGTGAAGTGGAGAAGGAAGAAGATATTACCTTGATCCTGTTGCAGAGGCTTAAGTCTAATTGTGACTCGTTTCAGGAGAGATATAACGTGTAGCGTGATATAACTGGAACATGAAAACGATTGAGCAACAAGTGAAATAGAAACCATAAAGAGTATGTAAGTGATACAGTTGGGCTTTGGCCGGTTTTTGGAACAAAGATTGAAATAAAAGTTATGAAGCTGACGAGGAGGATTGTAAGACCAAAATTAGGGGATGGTGGATATGTTAAAAGAGAACTAGGATTTTAGAGAAATTGTATAAATTGTATCTCTCTTTTAGTTGTTGTGAAATTAATCGGAAATTTCTCAATCACTAAAAGTCTCGTTTTTCATCTTAATATTCTTGATGACTTTTTTAATCGTAATAAATTATGATCTTATTTTTGATATTATTGTTACGTAAATCAAACACAAGATTTATGAACAATTCATTTTAATGTTATGGAATCAATTCTATTCATTCGTTGTAGCTAGGAAGAAAAAAAGAAAAACAAGGAACTAGAGGATGTAGTAATGCCAATCACGAGTGAGAGGAAGTTTCGAAGGAATGCTCCATTTGAGCAAACTTTTTGGGTGGAGAAATGTGTAAAAAAATCTCTTCATGCGTGAAATAAAGCATTATAATGTAACCTATTTTGAACAGTATCATATTGAATGCTGTCGATGTTTAATTTAATTTTAAATAACTACGAGTTATTATCAATATTTTCATAATATAATTCAATAGGCTATTATTTTAACTGTTGTGTTTATAGTTAGGTATTAAATATTGTTTTATGAGTGTCTGTAAGATATTTAAAGTACTCGTCTGACTGTCAAAAACAAGGACAATGTTTTTAGTGTTCCCTGATATTCGTACAGATGATTTTCCCGTCCCGTAAATCATTTTTATGTGTTCTCGGACTATTAATATTGTAACGAGTTTCTTGCGATGTTGTTGCATGAGTGCCGCTAATGATACTCTGAGGTTTTTTGTAAGAGATTTTGTAGCAAGGCAACCTTTGATTCTCAGAACCACTGACTGGATGTTGGGCGACCTGCGAAGTGTGGAATAAAAGAGTAATTATGACGTAATAAATTATCATGTAAATAATATGGGATATGTGGAGGTTTACCTTCGTCATCTACCTCACAGTCACGCCAGGGAGCAAACCTTGTCTTACGCAGGTTTTTAACATAACCTAGCGATATTCCTGTCTCGAAATATAACCTGGCGAGTTCAGTTTACCATGTGCAGATGTGTGTATCTAACTCATTTCTGACTGTTTTCGCTTCTATTTCATAACATACCATTACTAAAGTAAATTTTTAAATATCTAAGATTACACCACATATGTGGTTTGCCAATCAAAAAAGTATCTGTGTACAATTCGTATAACAAAATGAATAATACACAGTTATAAATAGAGTTTGTCTTGTCTTTATTTTGGGGTTGTATCGAAATCACCGCAGTCATAATCGACCTCATGTCAGTTTTCTCGAGATTCTTCCGTTTCCCTTGCCTCTCAAATCATCACTTCATAAATATCCGCATATCCGCAAAATCAATTGGTATATATTTCAAGAATTGAAATGATAAACTCGACAGTTCAATAGTAGCATTTTTGAGTGTGAGTGGACTGAGATCCTGACTAAGCTTCTGTCGGCCTAAAATTGGGCGCGAGCGGGGATGCAATTGGAGAGGACTACAGCCGTAATTCGTGCCCCCATTCGGAAATTTTCATTTATCTTCATTTGTATTCGGAAAAAATAGTAGATTCGAGATTTCTTCGGCGTTTTATAGAACTATCCTGCGAGTGTCGACTCACGATAAGCACACATTTCTAAAAATATACAAGAGAAATCGCCAAGAAACTGCTTTGCAGAATCAAGCCATTTCTCATAAAAAAATACCGTGGGAACATTTATCTAACGGAGGCAATTTCGGTGATGTACTTTTTTATCCCCTGAACTGACTGGAACTGTTTCGGTGCTACACACATGACAGAAGCTTCCAAACAATACTTTTTTAAAATGCAAATAATATAATTCTAGATAATCAATGTCTCCAACCTGTCACCTTGGCAGTTAAATAAATAAAGAGGTTCTCATCGGGCCTAAGTAGCCATTTAAAGATTTGGTCGTCTCTGAAGCCCGGTGGTTAGAGAGACTGACGTAAACCAGTACGTATACCAGTGCTACGACTGGCGTATACCAGTGCTTAAACAAAAATTCTTCAAAAGACTACAGTCAGCCTTCATACTGCTAAGAAGTGATACTTCGCGAATGTTCACAATAGTTCTGAGATATGGCATAATATTCTGGGGAAATACATCTCTTTTAGCTCCCAGTTTAAAGGATTATTCAAACGAATTCCGGACGAATAATGGCAAATCCCACCCACGTGATTCACCAAGCCAACCCTTCATTAATCTAGGAATTCTACCATTACCGTGTTATTTTATTTACGAATCAGTGGCCCGCCCTGCGCGCGACTTGCCTGCGGCGGGAATGCGCGCACAGAAAATGCCGAAGTCTATTACTATAACACTCGACGCCATATTCATCAGGTGACAGTATCAACAGCTCATTACAAAAAATTCACATACAATACATGCTTTGCCAGATGACATTAAACGATTAAATTCAATAGAGTTTAAATCCAAAAATGCTGCATAACTGTCAAATAACATCGGAATGAAATGTCGACAAAATTTACACAAATAATACCAACTTTGCGAAAGTAAACTTCATAGGGTTGGAAATAGATCCATCGCCAAATTTATTGCGCTATTTATCCTGAAAATAGATTTTATTGGAGACTTTTGTTTTTTTTTGTCCCTTTCAAAATACAAATTTCCCCAGCCTGCTTATCATGAAAATCATTTTTTAGACATGGGGAAACCGTGTCCTGTCTGATGCAATGAAATCACTGCTTAGATGGAACATTACTGGCAACTGCTCTGGTCGATGGTACTTTGATCAATTTATTGCGATCGGATACCGTAGCTGAATATTGAACAACGAGCCACGGACAACGCGCGATCTTTTCCGACCTTTGATCATAATCCATAGGTAAAGTTAAAGTTAATTTTCAATTAGAAATTGCAAAAGAGATATTCAAGAATGTTTTCCGAGATCTTTGTTTTATTAGCTATCTACAAACTTTCGGTATACATATTTGTACGTACATTTTATTTCTGAGTAAAAATTGTATGCTCATATGTAAAAAATGTCGCTCCTTACAGGTTGAATTAAAAACTATTTTAAATAAATGATTTAAAAGAATATGAATTAAATTAGATACAAAAGTCGAAAGGAACTAACTTTATAAGAACGAGAATGTACGTATGTGTAAATCTGTGTTCCTCAAAACCTATTGAAACTCTGAAGCGATTGCTTGCAGTTTTTGCAAGGAAAATTTTGTTCGGTCCAGAAAAAAACATAACGAGATTGCAAACGTATGATTCAAAGTGTTAACACCAAAAGTGTGGTTTTGTTTTGAGAAATCTTAACTTATGCAATCCGTGAAGCACCTAGGCCATATAATTGCCGGATTTTGCCTGGCCACGCGGACGGAGACGTGGCGAAGTGGCCGGGGCAGGAAGGACATTGGTGGATTCTGCAGAGCGGAACATAAATAACCGAGGACGCCGGTGGAACAGCAAGAAAGAAATAGCGGGGGGGAAATGCAATTTTGAAAATTGCAAATCTCAAAAGTTGTCATATTGAACCATAAAAATGTGAATCCCAAAATCTAATGAATTTGAATCTGAAGTTTTGTTTGTGAGTCTTTCATGCAATAATGGTCAAAAGATACAAGAAGATAGCAAAGCATAAACCACTGAACCAATTTTCTTTTCATGGTTTCTTAAATAATGGGAATGTAATAAGCAACTCGTGGTATAATTGTCAAAACTCTCGTCTTCCGCTGCAGAGATCAAATTCCGAGGGTTCAAATTCCGATCATTAATGTGGACTTTGCGGTGGGTAAAGTGGGTTTGAGGTAGGCAAATCTTCTTGAAACATTCTGAGAACGAACAATTCATACTAATGAAGTGTAAAATTTATTTTTATTAAGAACTATGGTTTTATGTTATAACTTACAAATAAGTAATAACAAAAAATGTAGGTGCCTCGTCAAGGTAGTAGTAATGTAAACATTCCTGTTTTTGAACAAGGAATCTTGGCCACTGGCTGCGTCTTTGAACCACAGAGCGCTGGCAGCGGGGCCCGCCTGTTCGCCTTCGCGGTCCACGGCCCGCAGGCGATTAAGCAACGCCGCCACCGCCGCCTCCATTGCCATGCCCGCCACCTCCACCGCCAACGCTGCCTTGTACAGTGCCACAGCTGCCTCCTCCGTTACCATCCCTCGTCCGTCTCTGCTGTCATCACCCACTTCATTGACACCGCTGCAGCCTCCGCCACTAACACCTCTACTGCCATCACTGCTCCTGCCCCTTCACCTGCTCTCAACCCCTTCCTCGTCCTCGCCTCCTGCCCCTGTCTTCGTTGGTTGGTTAGAGATTCCGTGCGCGTCAACAGCTTAGGTCTTTAGTCCCGTAAGTGTAGTTCATGTTTTCCCTCGGGAGATGGCAGTGATCTTCCCCCGCCGGATGCCGAGATCCGGCGTCGACTTACCGTCGGCTAGAGGGGTTTCCCCCTAACCAGGACTCTCCCACCAGCGGGGCACCGCCCCAACCAGGACAAACTCTAATCTCCCGACCGGTCTCCCGGTATATGTGGTAGAATATTCATGGTAGTGTGTGTGAAAGTAAGGAGTGAGTATAGGACAAGGAAGAGGAAGGAAAGATCGCGCGCGGTCCGTGGCCCGTTTGGTAAGATACTGCTCCGACATTCTCCTGGTGTTGATCGGAGAAACCACGGAAAACTACCGATTAGAGCAGTCGGCCGCTAGAATTCTCCTCCAGACAGCGACTGAATTCGACCTAGCTGAAAAGCTAGTGTCGAAAAATCCTGCCGCCGTCAGGACTCGAACCTAGGACCTCCCGGTCAGAGGCGCTGCAGTAACATCAGTTGATGCACTGAGCTACCGCTCCCGGTCCCGTCCTCGTCCCCATCACCGTTTATCCCCGCCCCCGCCACATCCACCTCCGCCGCTGCTGCCACCGCCGGCGCCACCTCCACTGCCTCCGCGAGCGTAACGGGATCGCTCTCACCTCGGCGCCGCACTCTGCTGCGTCCTAACCCCGCGCCTGCGCGCTCAATCAGCCGTTTCCTTCCGCTGGGCTCGCCGGAAGATGGAGCAGCAGGGAAGCGCCGTGGGCAATGCCTCTGGGTCACGTGGGTCACCACTGGCATGTGCAAGTAACTGACATCGGGGCAGCATTCGGGTCCGACCCGGGCTCAGGTGGCGCATGGACATTGTGACGCACTGGAATTTCGGAACGCCCGAGAATTTTTGGAGTAATTTAAGTATTTCTGGTAGGCCCGAGTGTCATCTCCATGAATGCCTTGCAACAGTCGACCAATAGCCATTGAGAACAATTAAATTCTGAGA
The DNA here is from genome assembly GCA_011170035.1 of Teleogryllus occipitalis. Classification (NCBI taxonomy): domain Eukaryota; kingdom Metazoa; phylum Arthropoda; class Insecta; order Orthoptera; family Gryllidae; genus Teleogryllus; species Teleogryllus occipitalis. The sequence goes on along the minus strand of BLKR01002586.1, from coordinate 151,855 downwards.
GAGGGAGAGGGAGTGGATGGTGATCAGACCGCCGAGCTTGCGCGGATAATTATGTTACGGCTCTCAGTCAAGGTCGATCATCCGGATCTGCTCGGGCCCCCGAGATTCCCCGTTATGTCCGAAAAACCCGTGCCCGATCGCGGGGGTACGCCAAAAACAATGCCCTTGGTCTGTCAGTATGGCAACGGAATTTTTGAGTGAAAGGGACCCCGAATCTTGCAAAGTATTTTCTTTGAGATGTTGCCATAAATGAACGTTGTGCGCGTATTATACAAATAACAATAATTCAAATGAATGGTCTACCACTCATTTAGACACACAATGTAATCCCAGAGCGGAGAAATGTTACGTCAAAATAAAAAAAATAAGTAATGTCGATATGTGAGAGACCAACGGCAAATTCAAGTTTGTGATCAACGAAATAAAAAGGAAATGCTGATTTCATGGCACAGTGATGCTCAGTTGATGACGAAAAGTTGGAAATGCTCAATCATATGGCAGCCCGTTGAAATAAGACTACGAAGATTCTTAAGGTTGTTTAATATGTTTCGCAGTCGTTCGGGAGCCCATCCTCTTTTGCTCGTTGATCTGGGATGATTGTGAAAATGTGTTTCCAGAGCGAGTGCGTTTCCAAACCATTGCAAAGGAAAGACGTTTCCAGGAAGAAAATATCCTCTGATGAAAGAAGCTACAGAATTCATTTTGAGGGAAGGCTATAAAGGAGATCAGCAATATATCTGAGTTTCACTGTAACAACGCAGGTATGAGGAACCAAGAGCAATGAACTTTGTAATCAATTCACTAGAAGTCATTAAGAGCAATATAATTCAAGGAAATGGTTATTTGAAACTGTTTCCCTTTACTAAGTAACTCTATTTAAATCGCCTTATTTATTTCTATTATACATTATTATATTAAGTTTCATGTAAAGCTAATTCTACAAAATTCTTTTATTCTTTGATATTTATGCTGGTGGAATTATCTTCTCTAAAATCAATGTTGTTTTTATTCATGAAATAATGGTGAGTAGTAATTTAAAGCTATTTCTATCCATTATAAAGAGACATTATTGCCTTAAAATGCATTTTCTAAAACAGGTGAATTTCGAGATACAACAAAATTCTTCTTAGCAAAATTGAAAATTTATGTGTTACTGAGAATTTTAGACTGAGTGATGACATGTTTGTTAACAATAGTCTCAAATAACTCGAGTGACTGTTAACAACGAATAAAAGTTATTTTTGTAAACATCCATTACAAAACTGGTATTTACTTCTAATAGCGGAATACTTTCTTGTTAGCAGTATTGCTGACTGTTGCATATGCCTTCATTTGCTGCATATCTGATATTTTAAATTTTCAATGATAGTTTGATAACGCTTTTATTTTCACAATTTCCAATTTTTATTCGAAGAGCCAAATACGTCTAGTTTGCACAAGAGTGCAAAAGAAGCTGAAAAGTAGTTACTTTTGGCATTGTCTTAATTTAAGGAACGATGTTAATAGATACTTATTTCGAGAGTTTTCTAGCACGGTCTCGACTAGCCAACTACTGAAACGGGCTGAAAATAATAGTCGATGTACCGGTTTCAAACACAATACATTTTACTGCAAATCTCTTGTGCTGGTGGTGGTCTTTACCAAATGACTAAAGCCTGAACAGTTTTGAAAGGCGACGCTCTCTACCGACGAGAAACAACGACTCATGTTACGATGCACAGCAGCACATTGTTCGTGCTTGCCCTCGCCACTCGGCTACAGAAACCAGATGCACGCCCTTTGTCTCGACAAAACCGTAACTAGTATTTGGAGTCGTTCATAGAGTAGGTCAGCTCGTCCTCCACTAATATAAATGTTTTCTTTTCGAAAAAGAGGTGGCTCAGGGCATCAACTGATGTCACCGCGATGCATCTGACTCGCTGGCCCTAGGTTCAAGTCCCGACGGTGGCAGGATTTTCGACTCTAGCCAGATAGCTAGGACGAGTTCTGTCACTGTCTGGAGGAGAATTCTAGCGGCCGGCTGGTCTGATGGGTAGTTTTCCGTGGTTTCTCCTATCAATATCAGGCGAATGCCGGAGCTGTACCCTAACGAACAGGCCACGAACCGTGCGCGATCTTTCCTTCCCATTCCTTGTGTTATCCTTATATATACTTACACTTTCATGTACTACACTACCACATGTACCCGAAGACTGGTCACAAGCTCGTAGCAAGTCCCAGCTGGGGCGGTGTCCCGCTGGTGGGAGATACGTGGTGGGGAAAACTCCCCTAGCTAATGGTAGGTCTGCGCCGCATCTCACCATCCAGATGGGGAAGATCACTGCCTCTTCTTGAGTAAAATGCACTACACTTATGGGACTAATGAATTTGGCGTTGACGCGCCCGGAATCACTAATCAGTCAATCGATTTTTGAAAAAAAGACAAAAGTATACATTTAGAAAACAACAAAAGTAGACATTTTAAGTACGTATGTTTAAAATAAAAAATTAAATAAATCGATTGTTTCATCTCCTGCGAAATTCCTTTTTCAGTGAAAGGACGTATTGATTATTATGCTTTCTACTTTATTTACATTTATTGTATATTAAAATCAGCATAAGACGTTGATAGTTTTGAACCCTCGCCCTTTTCTGATGAACAGTATAGAGTAGTAAGTTTTTTGTCCGGAAGATCGTATGTTTCAAGTGCCATAATACTTAAATACAGAGAAAACATTTAAAAGAATTGTAGAACATTATTAAATTAAGGAAATCAGTAAATCATGATGATTAACTAAGGCACAATGTTTCCCCCTAAAACGTAATGAACAATGTTTTATCGTAAAGTGCTTTTATGACCCTGCTCCGAGAACTCCACCGGCGGAGGAGGCGAGAAGCAACGGCTCACTTAACGCTGCATTGCTGGAGCTCGTCTTCGGCGCGACCAGATGCGCGCCCGCGGTGACTCGCGGAATCCCGCGCCGCCGCTGCAAGAACGAGAGCGCCAGCCCCCGCGTAACAGATTGTCACCTCGCGAGTGAAAGGGCCATTACGGAGAGAGAAAGAGGTGCAAGAAAATCCGTGGACGGGTTCAAAGAACTCACAGCTGACGCAAACCGCGGATACCGCTCTAGGGCTCTCCGTTAGTGCTGACAGTTAGTTGTCCTCCTGAACGACTTATTAGACCCGACGGTTTGCTACGTGTTCCTCTATGATGTAACCGTAAGGAGATCATTTGGGGTACGATTATAGCATTGAGCTTGAATGCACGGAGACAATTATTTTTGATGAAACCTCATGCGTGTGCGAGCACTAAAAAGCATTCGATAGTATCACAATGTAGCTTAAGGTTGTTCTGAATGTTAAAGATTTGCCAAGTCACATAATAGCTAATATATCATATGCCGAAATTTATTACGATCAGCCATATAATTTGTCGATCCGGACTAATTTGTCTTGTTCCTAAGTAATTTTAACTACATGTTTTTTTTGTTTGTCACTTACAATTTATATTTATTTCTGTTTCAGGTAGGTCACTGATTTTTTATGAGAGACGTAAGCTTCGCCAGAATTTAGAACAAGAAGTATGTATGAGATGAGTTTACATGTGCAAATTGGACGCAAATATTAAAACAAAAACATCAGCAAAACGCCTGTGAACTTCCATTTGCATTCAACTGATTCTTGTAATTAAAGCATTCACATTAAAATTATCTAGATTGTAAGGCGACTCACTTTAGGTGAGATGGCTGGGAAAACTTTACACTTGCATTTTCACTCGTTCATTATAATTCTTCTTTCGCATTATAAAATACTAACAATAATTTTATAATCTAGTATGTAATGTATATAATGCTATATGGTTACATTTCATTAACTGGACATTATTAGTTTCATGTACCCTCCACATTTGTAAATATTACTTCATTTATTATTTCCTATCAGAATTCTAGAACGTAGATTTTCCTTTAACTCCATTAGTCACTAATGCTAATGAAGATTCATTGTGAAATGTTCTCTTTCAATGTAATTAGAGTGCGAGTGTGGTCTATTCGTGAACGTCCGGGAAAGTCGTTACGGTACACAGAACAGAATGAATATCCCATCCAGACGCAAGTGATTAATCGATCAACTCTCCACTAAAATGTCCGTTGTTACAAAGACCCGCCGTACAGATGTGGGGAAAGGAGCGCAGAATCTTTTATGTCCAGGTAGTCGATGATTGCGTATCCATGCAAATTGAAGGTACTAGGGTCCCAACTCGTGACTTTCGCACGGCAAACGATCGGCACCTGCGTAGATTTCTTTACCTAACAGCCGAGTGGGATCAACAAAAGTGAGGGAAGGGAGATCTCTGGAAAGTGGAACGTGTCAAGTCGCGATTTGGTTATTCGTTCCGAAACGCTCGTTATCAAGAGTGAATGTCCGTCCCGCTCATTCGGAACATCGGAGCTCAATGATGTCGTTACGTCTGGAGAGAGTTGCGAAGGCATCAGAGCCGTTTCACTGTATGCCCAATTAGGCAAGTAATTCTACATTTGGACAGACGTTATGGTGCGGAGAGGAAAACGGAGTACTCATAGAACGGAAAATGCACGTAGGAACTGAACTTTGAAATTAAATTTGGTCTCTGCTTTAAGAAAGGCTTTTATATAAATGGGAATTGGGACATTACAGCATTGACAGAAATGAATACAATAATGCTCTGCTTCGTCTTTATTCACACTTAATGGCTTTCAGAGCATGACTAAATAAGTTTTCCATAATGGTTAAAAGTGGGTTTCTCTAATAGTACAGCTTATGTTGCCTCTTCAAAAGGCATGATGATGTTACTAGGATAATGTTGCTTATTTCAGTAATGTTTGGAGAGCGTAAATGATATGGAAATTTCTGCATAGTTGAATTTTCAAAATCCCATACTGTACGTAGAATAGTATAATCGCATGCTGGTGGCAATGCGTGCATTATTAGAAATTATTAAAGTTGTCCTTTAATTAAATCCCAAAAAACTCTGAAACTTTTCCTCTCTTCAGTGTTATTATTTAATAACTATCTATGTTTAATAAAAAGACCAGGCGTCACTTAGAGATCTATAATTGCATTGAGAAATAAAAACATGACTTTAATATTGGAGGAGCAGAACAGGCTCAAAAATGAATTGGAACTTTTGCAATTTTTAACATTTTGGGGCTACTAATGCAAATCGGAACTATACCATATTTGAAATGTACTTTTTTTCATTCGAGCAAAAAGTTTTTTAAAAATGTACAACCATTTTTAGGATGGAAAATATTACAGAAATTTTACGTAAAGTATTCTTAAAAATGAAATATATGAATGATCTCCGGCACGGCACCAGTAAATATTCTTCCTGAAGTATTTACAAAGTTTCAGCATAAACGCTATTAACCTGACGAAGTTGTAGGGGACACATCCAGCGAGCCATTCACACATCCTGATTTTCGGGTTCGAAATCATGTGTATTACCTCGCCAACGTTACCGACCTTAGCTGTCTTCAAAGCAAAACTAATGGGTCTTAATCCTGACACGTGTGTGAAATAACAACTTAAAATAACTTTAAACATGGATCTTACGACCAAATATTGGAAATAGTGTAGTTGCGAATACAATTCTTTTCCTCTCTGTACTATAGTATAGTGAGGAAAAGTAAGAAGGAGAAACCACAGAAAACTACCAATCTGGGAATCGGAAATGTAAGGGCAGAGGCGTTGGTGCGGACTATCTTCTGTGGCGCTGTTTGTTTTCAGGTGCTGAGGAGGCCAAACACTGGAAGGAGAATGCCTGACGCCTGCGCCAAATAAATAAATAGTTTTTAAAAAATCGAATAGATTAGCATGTACTCGGCATCTGACCGCAGGTTTTTCCCCCTTCAGGGGTGTCTTTTCCGCGACATTGATGCGACGGAGAGACCATTTGGGGAGAATAAAAGAATTCGAAAGGTTAGAACGCGGTAGAATGTTGATATTGTAATGGTTTAAAGGCCTTCGAACTAGCCACTTAACATCAAGTTTTCTAATTTGTATGTAATAATTACCTATTAAATAAAAATAAAAACTACCAATCAGAGCATCAAATTAAGATCGTACTGTTATGTTTCAAATCCTTTTCTTATCTTTACAATAGTACAAGGAATAAAAAGTTAATACTTGTAGACTCTTACTTATATTAGCAAGCTTAGTGCAATCGGTTTCCTGTAGAATAGTATCGTTTCCGAGAAAACGAGACTTCTTTGCTGTTTCTGGGTGCGCAAATCAAATATTATGTGCCTAACGACACGTGCTGAAGCATATCTGCGTTGAGGACTTAGAGAGAGGGATTAGGGACTTAAAGAGTTCTAAAGCGACACGTCATGGCGCGGAGTTCAACTATTTTCAAACGCCTTCGGTTGATTTATTATTTCGTGTGTCCGTGCGTCAACGTATGTGGTCATTATTCCCGCAAGTGAATGGCATATTTTTATCCGGGAGGTGGCTACATTTTTCCTTAACTAAATGGCGAGATCCGGTACCGACCTACAAGTAGGATAGCCAGGTTTTCCGCATCTCGGTATCGCCCCTGCACCAGAATAAGCTCTAAGCTCCGGGCGGGTCTCCCGACATGTGTGGTAGTGTAGTAAATGTAAGTGTAAATGTGCGTACATGTATAGTAATAAAGGAAGAGGTATAATTATGGGATAAGGAAGAGGAAAGATCGCGTGCGGTCCGTGACCCGTTTGTTAGGGTACTGCTCCGGCATTCGCCTGGTGTTGATCGTAGAAACCATGGAAAACTACCGATCAGAGCAGCAGACCGCTAGAATTTTTCTATATGGCTAATGTCGAAAATTCACCGCCGACACAAACGTCTTCGGGCGCGGCAGCTCTGACATAAAGAGATGAGGGCGTATCCACGCAACTCCAAGGAAGATCGACGCGCCGTTGTGCCAGACTTACTGAAGTCAACCTCGTCCCATTCGCTGCTCCAGCGCGTCTCGATGCAGCGCAGATTACACATTTGAATTGCGCGACCGGAAGTAGTGAGTTTTCTTGATAAAAGAAATCGCATGTTTATTCATACAAGAAACTGATTATTTTATGTTTCCGAACTCGACAGCCGCTGTGATTATTATACTCATAAGTATGCAACAAGACCTGCATGTTGTGCCCAGGAAGTGCCTTGCTCCTTTCGCCTTGAGAACGACGGCTTGCGGGGGAGTCCCTGATGCGGCTTCTTCCCCTCCCGAGGTTTTAGAACCCTAAGAATATTGAAACAAATACAATATACGTAATAAAAATTAATATTAAAAACCTATAATTTTTTCGATATAAAATGTAGAGTTAAAGTATTGTTACTTATTGATGAGTTAAAATTTGTTTGGTTAAAAATAGCGAAGCATCGTCTTCACAGGGAATTCTGAGCACCTGCTTAGTTGCCTTATGCATTAATTCACCTTTAGTGTGAACAGATATAGAAAGACTTTCAAGAGGAAGGAAAATTTCAGTTCATACATCTTATTGATATTCCTCAAATATTTTTCTTATTTGCTAGCTTAAACTAAAAAGAATTATCGTTTGGAATATGAAGCAATCAATATGTGAAATATGTTTTGAATGAACTGAAACAACTTTTTAAAGCACATTTGGTTTAAAACAGGGTGTGACCGATATCGATCCTCCACCCCCTAGATCCTCGTGTTTCTACGTCAATAAATACCACCAAACCTGAGCTTACGTTACTAGGTGTTCTAAATCTCTATGAATACAGTGTTTAAATAGAATACAGTGTTTATTATGCTACTTAGGAGTACGTACATTTATATCCGGTGGTAGCTTTTTCCAAACACCAATACTAAAAATTCACCCAAAAACCTCGATAAAGTGTTTGATCTTCTCCAACACAAACACAAAATCCGTTAGCTACTAAAAATTCACCCCAAAAAACTCGTATACGTATTGGATCGTCTTCCCCGCCACAAAAACACACAATTCTTGCTACTAAAAATTAACCAAAAGAAATCGCATAAGTATCGAATCTTTTCCCCCGATACAAACGCATAATTCGTTTGCTACTAAAAATTCACCAAAAAAACTTGTATAAGTGTTCAATCTTCTTCCCCAACACAAACACAATCCGTTTGACAATTTCCATTTACAGTCACCAAAAAACTATTCGGACACTCGGGATATTCCTTTCACCTTGCTTAGAATCTAGTTTTCGTCTCTATTAGAAAACTTGTTTGGGAGAACCCCCCACTCGAGGGTGTAGCTCCATTCTGTTTTCCTTATTGAATACTCGTCGTACACTTCATCATTAACATTTGAACAATTTTTCAATTGCTCTTGCCTTTCACATGGTGAAATACAACCAGCTGACGTTATTCGAAAGTACTGTTTCTCCCTCTGCGAATCTTGTTACTCCTTCGCAGTGGTTCCGACGACCCAAACTCTTCGGTGACGTGAGCAAACTCTTCTCGGCTCATGGGTGACCTTCAGCGTTCGACGTCCATTGATTTCAACGGTTTCCTTCTATATTTAAAGAACTAATATTTCAGTTCAGTATCACTCTATCCGATTAGGTTTGAGACCCACTGATTTGTATAACTGTTGATTAAAAGGCCATTTTACTTCGTAGAGCTACTTTTTTAAGAAGCGGTTTTCGTTTTTTTCTTGGCTAACTCCGATTTACCTAAATTATGCTGAATTAAAATATAATAATGATTTGTGTAAAAATATTTGGACGAAAGTTCTTGAAATTCGAGTTGTCCGAATAAGTTTGGGGGTGACTGTACTTTGCATCCATCCCTCAGCCATTTTCACGTGTTTCGGGCGTCCGTGAGGCGTGGTTCGGAGCGGAGGGTGCAGCGCAGGGCCCGGCGTCAACTCCTGCTTCCGGCTGCCGCTGCGCGCCTAGATTTCTCCGCCCGCGCGCGTTTCACTTCTTGCGACGCGACGCGACACGACGCGCGGCTTTTCTGTCGCCCCACGCAATGTCACACGGCGCCACCCGTGGGGGGGGGGGCGTCGCCCTCGGCGGGCGCCGGGGATTGGGTTGTCTGTTGTGCGTGTGGGTCGGGTTGGAGATTTTGGGTGATGGCAACGTTGCGACATTTCCATCTTTCAGGTTCCGTTTTAATTATTATTATTATTATTATTATTATTATTATTATTATTATTATTTGTTGCGTCTACACCTTGACGCAACGCGTGTCCAAGCCCCTTAAGGGGCGTTGAGCGCTTTGCACTGGGGAGTAATCCTCCATTAATGTGCTTTTACTTTTAATATTTGTCAAGTCTCGTCACGTCGCAGTCAGTCATTGCCTTTTATCCCTTCGGCCAGGGGCTCGACGCCGTTAGATCCCGGGGTTCCTGGCCGGTCACCCAACCACAAACCCGTGAGTCTCGAATGCGCTTAACCTTCGTGACTTCACGGAGCGTAGTAAACGCATTCAGCTAGCGCCGCCGGCGTTAGTTCTCTTTGTTTCATTAAACTGGTTCTGCCCAATTCTACCTTGTCCTATTCCATCTTACCTCATCCTTACCCATCCTACTCCCATACTATAATGTTTTACATCATTCTTCCAAATTCGACTCTTTTTATCATATTCTATCCAATTCTGTTCTTCTATTCTACCTCATTCTACCAGATCCTTCATAGTCCTACCGTATTCTACCACGTTCTTACAGAATCTATCATATTCTATAATTAAGCTGCGTATTATTGCCTATTTTTTCCTTCAAATGAAAACGCAATATTTTAGATTACTTATTCACTTCAAAGCTTTAGGAGTTTTATATGTAATTTGCATATTGCCTAGAAATGTCTATTTCACTAATAAATGCCCATTTTGTGTTTCAATGCCTAAATGTTGCCTATTTTCTTTTTTTATCAAAATGCCATTATCTTTAAATTTTTTTATTGTAAGTTTTTGCGTTTTTATCCTGCAAAGTACAGAGAAATCGAACAACTATCTATAAATCTATGTTCCGTTTTACAGTGGATATTTCGTATTATGAAACACCTACAAAATCACTGGCGGTAATCGAGTTATTTTTTACTTCAATTTTATCGTTAAATTTTCAAAGTTTTTCTTAAAATTTTCTCCTCGTATGTATCAATGGACAGTACAAAAATTGGTGCCGGTCCCATTTTTCCCAATCTCTCTCAATTTTTGAAAATTGCACAAAATTAACATCGCAAAAGTATAATATTAAAAAGTTAAAATTATTAACATCGCAAAAGTATCTGAATATATAACTACACTGGTGACTACTACTCTGAGAACGTAAGGTGTTAGAGGAATTAATTTATTACATATGGAAATAAGATTTATCCACTTTTTGGTTATCAGGGCCCTCAATATATTTTATGAAGAAAATCACCACTTTCTACTGCTGCATTACACTTCTTTTTCTTTACAATGCGGGTCCGTAGTATGATGAGAAAGTAAAAATAACAAAAAACTTGAAGTATTATCTTGAAACATGTCAGCTTCTTAAGCTCATTCCTTACTGTATAAATATTAAACTAATACTAGTACACACGTGGAACTCGGATTCGTGTTGTGGAATAATTCCCGCTATTTTACAGGTGATTCAGAATTGTCTTCGAACTTCTTAATACAGCTGCATCACGATATACACCGTGTGTAGTATCTTGCCCTTCGCATATCGTAGGAGTATTTTCACCAGGAAAGAAAAATGACGCTCTCCTTGGTGAGAAAACTAAAGATGAACAAAAACTTTGGTGAAGCAGGAAAAGCATTGACAAAGAGACATTGTTTCATAACTACATACATATTGTAATGCGTTTGACACCTATAGTGTTACACATCGAATGTATGCATTTTAGAATGGCAATAAAATTTGAGCATATTAAAAGTATGGGTTTTACCGTAAGGCAACATTTTTATAAGCTTTTAACTTTTTGTATTGCCAATACAATATTCATTTGATCAAAATGACAGCGATTTTAAAATTTCGTGCGCCGAAAAGGCGAGCATAAAAAGAGATGCATATTTCGAATTTGAAGGCAATTTTATACCCCCCCCCCAAAAAAAAAATTCAATGTGCTCCTAATTAATGAAATAGACTTAAATAAAAATAACTGTTTTATGAATTTGGGATTAACTGTTTGGATTTTGGGATTATATGTTCTCCTTCTTTTCTTTCGACCATTTTCCCATGCTTTCTCTCAGACCCGTTTTTCACAACTGAAATACGACCATCTTCCAAATTTTTCGTTCAGTTTTTATTTTCTGCTCTATTTGTTTTCTTTTCTTATCAATTAATTTCTGCGCAGATTCTCTTGAGAGCGTGTGTATAAAGACTGTTTTGAAAGAAAAACTAAAGAGAAAACGGAGCTTACTTTAGGGCCAACACATCATGACCTTCGAAGGCTGGAAAAGAAGCGTTAAGAGTTAGTCATGCGTGAAGACCGCCAAGTGAGACGGAATTATCATCTCTGAAAGTTGGGATGGAATCTTCTGTCAGCTTAACTTCACGTTCTGAGCGTGATGACTGCAGCAAGTGGCTGTCCTTGCGCTTCTCGTGAAGCTGCTTTGAATGATTCAGATGTTTGAAGTGTACATGTCACAACTGTGTCAGAAAGAAGAATGTGCATGCGTTGGCAACGAATATAGCTTTTTATTTCGCTAAACTGGTCTTTGATTTATTGCAATGAGACGAAAACTCGGGAAACCTTTTTGTGAAGAGTAGTTCAATTTCAGATTACTGTCGCATTTTCTCGATATTCAGATAAATAACTCAAGCTTCTTCATGATCGGTTATTGTTGAAACTACGTTAAAAAGAAGTTACCAATATTTTCCTGTCTAATGTATTTATTAGTTGCCAAAACAATAATTCGAAATATCCAGGTATTCGAGTAATTGAGATTCGTTGTATTGTAAAACCGTTGTCAAAAAGCCTTATTTACATTATATTACACAGTAGCTTGTTCTAGACCTACTATACAACACTATACTACGAATAATATACTCACTATACTCACAAACTACGAATAATTACTGAATGACAATTGTCAGATTTATGCAAATCACCGTGTCCCTCTAGATTTCAGTTACGACCATCTGACTAATTTATCCACCTAAGCATAGAGATTTCTCTTGAACACACACCTCTAAACAAATTATTACCGATGCTTGACTCGTGGATCATTTGCCAGCTTACACAAATGGAGAAGACCCAACTCCGACAACGTAGGAACGCTAGCCGCACACAGCCGCATGGAGGAGCGTCTCTCATTCTTTCCTCTGCGGCAGATTGGCCCACGTTAACCAAACGAAGCCAACCGTCCAGTGAAGAGGCTCATTGTCCGGGGACGCGTGCCGCACGCCTGGGCCTCGCCACTTCAACTTTCACGTCGCGCCCGACTCCGCGATCGGGACCCGGCGCGTATTGCGACAGGGGGCCGCGCCGTTTGCATATGCTTAGCGTTGCGTATGAATGGCGGATACCTGCCGTCCTGCCACCTGTAAGAGAACGGGTACTGCTGCGAAAGATTACAGCAGTCCGGTCACTTCTAGGATATTTCACCTGTTAGCGAGCGAGAGAGCATTCCGCATCAAATACTTACGTCGGTAATCCCGTAAGTGCAGTGCGTGTTGTATATTCGAAGGTGGCGGTGAGTCTCTCGTTCTGGATCGTGGGTTTCGGCGTGAACTTCCGCGCTGACAGCCGGCCGCTAGGATATATTATACTATGCCATACATTTTTTTACGAGATGTACAGATCCTCCGATATCCTTTCCAGATATCTCCCTTAGCGCGGCACCGCCCTTGCCAGTATAATATCTTAGCTCCCGTCTGATCTTTGACATGTGTGGTATTGTGTACTTTGAAATGGGATTTAAGTGTACTTTCAAAGGGGCTTTATTTTTATTTATTTAATTTTATTTTAAGCCTATCAGATCCCTTGAGAGGTAATGCCAGAAGCGGGGATGTGAGTTAGTACACCTATAGTTTCATAACATACTAGGCTTACATAACAGAGTGTTGAACATTATAGATCGTCAAATAACAGTATATAATATATATTAACTGAGTGTTCTCTGTTAACTAAAAGATAAAAATTTTGCACATTGATTTTCAGTTTCTTACAAACTTGTCTGTCTTTTGCTTCTTGAGACCACTTTACTCCCACTTCTTTCTTGAACACAGCCGACAATCTTCTCTGTTTTCCTTGTTTGTGCTAGCCGTATCTCGGATCCCAAAACGTAGTACGGTGTGACCATCTGGTTGGATCTTGACGGGCAATATGTCCGCCCCAGCGCCATTTGAGTTCACGGTCATTATCTCTAATGTCCTGTATTTTTGTTTTCTTTCTGATTTCCTCGCATCTAATGATATCTCTTTGAGTTATATGAAGAATTTTCCTCTCCACATGTTTCTGGCATCTTATTAGCATGGACTCATGTGCCTTTGTTAGAGGCAACACTTGAAAGGGAATATGAGAGGGCAACGATGAGGAAGGAAAGATCGCGTGCGATACATGGTTCATTCATTAAGGTACTGCTCCAGCTTTCGCCAGGTATTGACCGGAGTAACCTCAGAACAGATGGTCAATACTATTTTCTTCTTCTGTCAGTGGTTGAATTTGATGCATTTATGCATCAAGTGACGAAAATCAGACATCGACGTAATTCAGACCCTGAGATATCGTGTTCAACGATGCTGCAGCTCAGCAATGGTGTTGTCGATGACATAGCGGAACCGATATAAAATAGTACGTTTTTGAATTACATACTCCACAGTTGTGACAACAGGTGGCTGTTTTTAAATTCAGTTATTGTGATATTACAATATAATGGAAACCGAAACCCGGCTGAATTTTTCTTAAGAAACTTTTCTTTTTTTCTCAACTTTTTATTTCTACACTTCTTTGTATTCCTATTTTCTTCTTTCTTTCTATTTTTTCTCTTTTTTCGTTTACTTCTCTTTCCAACTGCATTGTGATTCGATGATTCGAGTCAAACATTCGTAGTGGTTAAAGTCGCTCTTGACCATGGTAGTTGATCCATATTGAAGATGGGGATTCGGATGTAAGATGTGCGAGGACAGGGTAAGGAATGAATGTGCGCGCACTGTCCAGGTATTCGAGCCTGCTGAAAACTACGTTGCTTCAGAATCCACAGGATTTTCGATACCGAAATTTCTTTTAAGATAATGGCGCAGGCGAAGACAGTCGATTGTTCAACTCTAGTTTTTCAAACTGCCGAACACCAATCAAGTTGTTCTGACTAGGCATTGGAGAAAGTGGTAGTGCAGTAAGTTGATAAGTATTACCGGTCAAAAGAATAATATTATTGGAACTTCCCCGCTCAAGTTACCGGTATACATCGAGAAAGAAATACTGTAAAATTAATAAATGATTTCAGTTTCAATTATCTTGCTGCACTATGTTTGGAATGAATTTTAATCAATTATTTATACTTAAAATCTAAGTATTTTCTTTATAGCGCAAAACATTGAAAACCTCTATAACAATCTACTGATACAATGATAAAATGTCCGTATAAGAAAATAATAAACCGTTGTCACCCTGAGGTGTCTTTTCGAGGTCCCTTATTGTGTAGTCTTGAATCTTCCTGTGAATTCTGTTTAATCTGTGTGGCACTGTAAATTGATGGAAACTTTTTACTGATTATTTGGGTTTTGATAGTACGAACATGGAATATTGTGATAATTTCAGATGTAATGCAATGTAGTAGCAATTTTGATCTCGAGGATCTTCATTCTTAGAATTAACCGTTTCCATTAAGGGGTGGTTGATTGGTAGTTAGCGATTCAAGGCACGTCAACTGCTGAGGTCATTAGTCCCGTAAGTGTAATGGATGTTTTTTCATCGGGAGGTGGCGGTGATCTTCTCCCGCTGAATGGCGAGATACGGCGCCGACCTACCGTCAATTTCCCCAACCAGGTATTTCCCCGAGTTTTCCCCAACCAGGTATTTCCCATCACCGGGGTATTGCCGCAGCCGAGACAAGCTCTAAGCTCCCGACCGCTCTCTCGGCGTGTAGTGTAGGTCATGTTAGTGTGTGTGTGTGTGTGTGTGTGTGTGTGTGTGTGTGTGTAAGGAGTCAGTATAGAACAAGGAAGAGGAAGGAAAGATCGTGCGTGCTCCGTGGCCTGTTTGTTTGGGTACTTCTCCGGCATTCGCCCGGTGTTGATCGGAGAAACCACGAAAAACTACAGATCAGAGCAGCCGGACGCTAGAATTCTCCTCCAGAGAGAGACTGAATACGACCTAGCTGACACGAAAATTTTGTCGCTAACTAGCGTCGAAAATCTTACCACTGTGGGGACTCGAACCTAGGTCCTCCGGGTCAGAGGCACTGCAGTGACAACTGATGCACCGATCCACCTCTCCCGGTCCGCTAAGTGCATCAAAACAAATTCGATTGGGTCTGTTGATATTGGACATGAATTTAGTCTTGTTTCTGTGCAGTGATTACCGTCAATACGTCCTTCTTTAACATCATGGTACAATATTTTTTCTAATATTCCTTTTTATTCTGTAGTAGGTGGTAAATAGAAAGCGATTAACGTTTATTCAAATAGCTTTTTTCAACAAGCTTTCAATGACAATAAGTATTATTAACATTTTATTTTAAATTTTCTTTTGCAATTTATATCAAATTTTGTGTAATATTTGGTTGTCCGTTGATAATTTTTTTAACAATGGTGAAAGTTAAAAACGGAAAACAAGCGATTTATGAGTGTCAAATCAATAAACACTCGTTCAATCTCTCCAAAGTTGATTTGTGATTCTTAGAAAATGCTTACTTTGAATTTACCGCAGAATAATTTAGTGTCCTGAAAGCCAAATTCCACATAGGACGTTGCAGGCATCATATTCTCTCCCGCACAATATCAAAGCGTGAAAGCGGGATGAGTTGCAAAATTACGTACTCGAATTGACAAATGAGACACACATTTAACTGACAGGAGAGCAACAAATGTCCGGTAACGGCATAATACCTTTCAAAAACACGATCGCTTTGATGTGCGATTAATTACTAATCCTTTTGAACCCACACTTATTTACCTTCCGCAGCGTAAATAAATGCGTAGGGAGAGAATTTAGGTATTCATCAGAACACGAAGAGCCTTCCATGTAACATCAGTACTTTTAAACCCTAGATATATGAACAGTTAGTTGCACTTCATTGCTTATTAATCGAAAACTTCACGAACACGTAGTTTAATTGCAGGGGCTGTTCAAATGAATTGCTCTGAAATCAGGAGAGAAAGAGAAGTTCTATTGTTTTATTATTTTATTTATTTATTTATTTGTCGAGTTATTTTGTTTACCAATATTAGTCGAAGATTTCTTAAAGATATATTCAAAAAGCATTTCTGCGATTCTACTTGAGCAAGACTCGAGACTACTTGAGATTCTACTGGAGCAAGAGCTTTCCAGACATTTCTCTTGAAAACCTACAACTAATTGAATTATTTCATCTAAGATTCCTTTCATTAGGAACACTTTTGTAACGAAATTAAGATTTTAAACAAGTGTTTATTCTATTGTTTTTATTTTCAATTAAATGTTTCGGATTTCAACCTTTAAATTCATCTTAAGGTCATGGATACAATTACAACTACTTCTTTTAAAGCAAGGAAGAAAAATCGTAACATTTGAAGTGTAAAAAGTGTGGAAATCAATAAAGTAGACATTATGGCGAGCAATGCCCATATGAAAAAAGGAAGTAATAGTATACTTGCGATATAAGTAAATGAATGCATTTTAACGTTAATCTTTAAAACCTATACCGCTAATTATGATCCGCTATCATTATAAACATATTTGTTAATAAAGTACACAATTTCTAATGTTTCGCTGTCTTTGAGGTGTCAGTATGAATATCTGGTTTGATTTCTTAGAGAAAATGCAGACTTTCCATTAGCAGAACGCATTAATCGAATGAAGAGGTCGTGATACATCAAGTTGTGGACTTCGAGTCATATGAATGTTATGGACAGTCCGCGTAACGCCATGTCAAAGCCTGAGTTGCCGAAGTTTCGATCAACTTCTCGCAGCAATTTTCAGAGCTGAAGTGCTGAGAACATAAGATGATAGCAGAGCTGAGAACATTCACAAGTTAATGAGAACATTCACAAGTCCCTGCACTATTGTGCTCAAAATATGAGAACAGAATTCTTGCCTTCCAGAGTTCTGACCGGCTGAGTTGGCTCAGTGCAACTGACGCCACTGCAGTTCCTCTGACTGCGGGAACCTAGGGTTCGAGTCCTGACGGCAGGATTTTTAACACTAGCTAGATAGCTAGGTCGAATTCAGTCGTTGACAGGTGAGAATTATAGCGTCTGGCTACTCTGATGGGTAGCTTTCCGTGGTTCCTCCGATAAACACCAGACGAATGCCAGAGCAGTACTCACACCAACGGACCCCAAACCGCGAGTGATCTTTCCGACCTCTTCGTTTCGGGAGTTTAGGGTTTGCCCTAGATGAGGTGGTGGGAGATACCTGGTTCGGGAAAACCCTGTAAGACTACGTTTAGATCGATGTCGGAACTCACTATCCAGAAAGGGAAGAACATTGCTATCTCCAGTGACAATGCACTACACTTACGGAATGACCATAGCATACACGAAATAACCAACCAATCCCGCATTCTGCATTCTACCTACCTAATAAAAATTCCACCAAATATGTTTTGAAGTCTTGTGGGTTTCCGCGTCTGGATGTCAATAAAGACGCATGCAACCCTTTGCTCGCTTGCGTGGGGAGGCTGAGGAGGGAGTACATGGAGGAGAGAAGGAGGAGGAGGAGGGCGAAGAAGTAGGGGAGTTGGAACTCTAGACGTTTTGAGGAGCACGTGGGTAGCGGTCATGACAGAGTCATAACTAAATCCCCACAACGCCATTTGGACTACCCGTTACATCAGCCTTTGGACGAACGAGATTCTCACGTTCGCCTAAAGGCATCCGCCACGATAATGGTTCGTCACACGGCGGTGCATCGAATGTCTCGAGCACAGGAAACCGAGACATGCCATTGTACGACTGGCGGATCCTGACCGGGAATGCGGGGCCATGACGTTGGCAGTTTGGCCGCCTTTTACAGTGGATCTCATAGTCAACGGTACTTTGCTAGTTTGCAAAATCTTTCTTGCTTACTGAAAGGATTTGAATATGGTTTACTTAAAAATGTCCTGCTCACTTCTGTTTTTAGTTTTCGGGCTGATCTCGTATTTAAATATTTTTTGTTACGCGTATTAAAAATCAGAATTGTTCTTCTTCACCAACTTCGTAACATCTTTCGGCATTGTTTAACGATTCGCATTGATCAATAAAATGTTGATATATAGGGCTCAATGTAGTTACTTTGGATGTGAATAATTAGCACGGCTTGAATACCAAATAACAAAGTTGACAAATCTCATTGCGAGTTTGATATAATTTCTTTTTTCTTTTTCCAAAAATCTGTACGTGAAATATGGGGGAGAAATATAATCTTCGCACGTTTTCTTTAACGCCAATGTGTCTTCCTCCTCTCTCCCACTTTTATTATACATAGTTGAATGTTGAATAAAAGACCCGACAAAATCAGATTAGTAACATTTGAAAGCCAGACATTTTCGAGTAATAGAAAACTTATTTGCAACGGTAAACGAATTACAGATTTGATTTTATAGAATTGCAAAAACATTGCAACTCCTCCCCCCAGATCTTCTCTCACACTAGCAAAAGGAGAGGCCAACAAAACGAGCGCATAGTGAAGCTTCATTTATATCTAGGTCCATAACAAAAGGTCATCCCAAAGATTAGGAAAATCTGATCGGGATGAGATCATTGACCCAGAAACTGAAGTTTATTACTTGTTAAAGGTATACATAGATATACATAGAAAGGTAAACAAAGATATACATAGAAAGGTATACAAAGATATACATAGGTAATTTATACTGTACGTATGTTAACTTACTCTTTAAATACCATTGTTAAAATAAATACATTTTTTTAATAATTCATATGATCGGCACTATGGTTTCTAATTGTATAGAAACAGTTATGCAGCAGAAAATATTTTACTTAAACTTGTGTTTTCATATTTATTGTTCAATATTTTCTAGCAATGTATTGTAATGTAACGTATGTGTGTTTACGTGAATTTTTATTGTTTTTGATTGCGACACCTGATGAATATGATTCTTATGACGTGTGTTGTAACTATAAATATCAGTATTACATGAAAATATATTCCTATTCTTATGTCAGTTTTGACAAACAACGGATTCGTAAATAAATAGGCAAGGCAATGGCAAAATTCAATGTTCAATGAAGAGAGACTTGCAGGAATCACGTGGTTGGCATTTGCTTGTTATTCGTACATTTTTTCTACGAGCTAAAAGTCTGAATACTACAGGATGTGCTTTCCCAGATTATTATGTCATACCTCAGGTGGGAATGTACATTTGCTAAATCACGCAAAGAGCTGCATTAAAGCTGGGGAATTTGAAAGAATTGCGAACGTGTAGCAAAATGTTCGTAATTTGGCGTTCAATTAGTTAATACTATTCCATTTGATGTTTGAAGGAATTGAGAGATCCAGAAATTTTGATTACTTAACATCAGCCAATTGCGTATTGTTTTTTAATGGTGCATATGATCGCTTGTTTGAAATGCAAAACTGAATTGAAACCATTATTTCTTCGCTTAGTGTCGAATAATAATACGAAACAAATTTGAAAACCAAAAATCGTACTTATTAATTTTGCAAAGGACATTCGCGCCAGCATTAGGTAACAGAAGACATATTGTTCATGTGAAATAGAAAAAGAGGGTAGGGCTTAAGATCGAACCCTGTGGAACCGCATGCTCAACTAGCAAAGAATTGGAAAGATGGATAAATAATATTATTTCCTACCAATACGGTATTTGTACTCTGCAATAGATGTTGACTGTATGAGGATATCCAATCTAGAGCAATACCACGAATTTCATTTTAAGGGGAGAAGGACATCCCTATCTTGCCCAAGTTAATTGTATGATTTTTTAGGTGCACATATCTCAAAAAATATTTTACTTACAGGGTTAATTTTTAATATATAACATTTAAACCTTTATTAATGTAAATAAGCTAAAACATCTCATATAGAATCATTCGTTTTTGAATAGGAATGTTTATTAAATGGTGAAAACATTTTTTAATTACAATATTTTTTACATTTAAATGGCCAAACTTTTGTGTAATTTTGTTGCTTATTATAACTCTACAAAGAATGTACATAGTTATATAAAAAAGTAAGCATGTACTACTATTTTTTCCGGAAATAAATGTTACTTAAGTTAAAAAAATCATTGCGAGCATTTTTTGTGTACATGCAGACTAGCGAAATACAACAAATATAGCATTTACTTTTAAATGCTCTTGCCTCGTAGTATGGGACCCTTAAGATACCTGTTTGTTAGGTTATGGCAATTAGGACAAGTATATGGATATCATAATAAAATTTAGAAACAATACCAATATGGGCAGGAAATGTATTTGTTCCTGAGCTTTCTCTCTTCAAGACACTTAATTTGTTCATTGAAGTCTAATTACAGTGATGATTTTAAGTATTTATGTGTTTAAGGATTACAACATGTGTCGTTGAAAATCTATCATAAAAGATTATATACAATGGAAGTTCTGTAAACTGAATCTGTACAACCTCGTTACATTAATATATTTTAAATAAATAAATTGACAGTTATTTACAAAGACATTGAAGTCCTGTTTCATAAGCATTATTTTTCATATTCGAAGATATTTATCAATGTAATTCAGATACGGATTTATTGCTAGTTCATAAAAATGATCGGAAGAAATATTTAAAGGCTCCAGAATATTGAGCTTGCAACATTTATCATTTTTCTCTGAAACCTGTCGTGCGTGGATCTCACGAGTCACCTACGTGTTTCGTTTTTTTGAATGACACCTCGACAGCACATCATTTGCGGAAACAGCATCGTCACCTGACAGGCACGACATTCCTGGGAGTTTTTCAATATTCTCATGCTTTGATATCTGATCCCAATTTCCAAAGCCGCCTCTTTTTTCTCAGTCCCATTTCCTGGATACCGGATATCTACGATACAACTTAGGTCTTATTCAGGAACGTGCACGTGAATTTTGAACAGACTCCTATAAAAGGAATAGCAGAGAATATGAACCAAAATTATTTGAATGTGATATTATTTATTTATTTGTTTTAATTTATTACTTCTCGTTCGACAATTATGTCTTTCGAGGGTTATACAGCTTCTTAGCATATGGTCATATAAGTCGCAGTTGGTTTCTGAACTGTTCTGAAGAGTTTTGAGTTTTGTTCTGTGATTAAATGATTGTATACTGGTAGGAAGGTACGAGGGAGAAGTCAAGTTAAGGAGGTTTAAATTTATCTTTTGCGAATTTTGATATAATTCTCAGTCTGCTCTTGTTTCTTCCTAGGTTGAATATTGCAGAGCAGGGAGCATTTGGTAGATGGTTGTAGAAATTGCTCGCAAGATTTTTTAATGTCTCCTTGAATTCTGGTATGTCCAATTCCCGTCGGATTTGATGGTTGGGGATGAACCATGGCGCGTTGAGTAATTCTCAGATACGTATTTTGGAGAACACTAAGTCCGTGATGGTGCTTGATGCAGCACCACCCCATACTGGGCATGCGTAAGTCAGTGTTGGTAATATAACTTGACTGCATTAACATGGGGTTTCCAGGTGAATCTTTTATTGAAAAGTACACCGAAATATTTAATAGGAGAAGTCATCAATATTTAATAGGGATCATAGGATTTTTGTTCCTTGGATTATGATTTTTGGAGGATTTTTGGGACGTCGGAGAGTAAAGATTTTGCAGACACTCTTATGTGTACTAATTCTAACTCTCCAATTCTGAGCGCATTCCACATAGTTATTTACGCTTTCTTGTAGGAAATCTTTAGCCACTAATATTTCGGAGTTTGTAGCGTAAATTTATACATCAGCGTATGTTAGCATCTCCTTCAAATGGATATCGTGGCAGTAAATTTTAAATAAAGTGGGTGAAAGTGCTGATTCTTGAGGAACGCCTGCGTTGATTTGGAATGTTCTCGATGTCTTGGTTCGAACTGCAAATTCTCTGTTGGTGATGAAACTAGGTAAGATTTTGATTAAATATTCTGGAATATCCACATCATGCAATTTGTACTTGAGACCTCTACGCCGAATTTCGCGTAGGCTTGACTCATGTCTAAGAAAGCTGAAATTGTGTGCTCTTTTCGGTGGAAACCGTGCGCTATGTCTTCCGTTAATCTTAATAATTGGTTCGAGGTTGAATGATTTGGTTTAAAACCGAATTGGGAAGGCGGAATTGCTTTTGAGATGATTTGGAAATGATTGAGCCTCTTCAGCATTAACATCTCTAATATTGTAGATAGAGTGGAGAGAAGGCTTATGGGTCTGTAATTTTCAGGAATTTTAGGATCTTTGTTAGATTTAAGCGCTGCTACGGCTACAGCCTTCTTCTACTTTGTGGGGAAGTAATTGAACCGTAAAACAGCGTTGTAGATTGCTGTTATAGCCGTAATTACTTTTTTGTCTATTATTTTGATGCTAAAGTTGCTAATTCCGGGCGATTTTCTAATTTTTATTAGTTTGTGTTTTATTATATTCATTGTCTCTGATGACGATATGTACTTGGTGCTGTGGTTCTCTCTTTTAAGAAGTCCTTTATTTGGTTGTTGAAGACAGAGTTTTTTAATTGAGTGAGGTTTGAAAGTATTTTCCAGAAGTTGAGCGATAGCGTTAGCCTTTTCTTCGTCTGAGAATGCCGTTGATGTTCCTAATTTTAATGGCGGAATTGTGAATTTGATTCGAGATAACCGTTTCACTATTGACCACAGATGTCTGGAGTTAGGGGGACTTTCTGACAGATATTTTTTATAGTTGTTATCTCGAAAATGGTCAAGTCGTTGTTTCATTATCCTTGTAAGTTTGTTTAGTTTCTGTTTGATGTTCTTTCTGGTTGTAATCTGCAGTATCTTCTCAAGTTATTTTTGGATTTAATTAAGTGCAATATTTTAAACGAGATAGATTTAGGTTTAGACTGAGCTGCATTATCGTAGATTGTTTTACCGAAGAGAGTATGGATTTTGTCAGATTATCTTTCTCGGTATCAATTTCTTGGGTGGTGGTGAGTTTTGGGGGGAATTTATAGTTGATACTCATCAGTTGTCATGTTGGAGTATTTATGCCAGTTAGTAATACCTCTTTGAGTTGTGCCAGAATCTTTGCACATCTGCAATGAGAGTGATATGATAACTGAATTGTGGTTGGAGTCTAGTTCTGGCAAAACACTAATGAAGCGGGAAGCGGGATGAATGGTCTTTGTCAAGTGATATCCAGTATATCTGAAATGATATTTGGGTTTGAAGGGAATCTTGTTGGTTGGGACCCGTAATTGTCACGTTATTGGAAACTGCAAAGTTCTACAGTTTGTTGTCCTGATAAGTCGTAATCTTACATCCCTATATGCTGTTTTTACAGTTTAAATCACCAGTTAAGATGGTAGGACAGTTACTTTTGAAGATTTCGTAAAGTGCGTTTTGAAGAAATGCCTTATTCGGAGGTTTATAGGCAAATACGGTTTGAACTGGATGGTTTTTTAATTTAATTTTAACTCCAACAGATTCTAAGTTGACTGAGAAGCGAGTGGAGATTTATTCTTGTTTTACTTACTTGTTAACTAATATAAGCTACCCTTCCTGAATCAGTATGTGATGATAATCTATCATAGCGACAACACTGGAATCCTGCATTGTTAAATATTTCGCCTGGGATTAAATGCGTTTCCGTGATGCCAGTAATCTTGATGTTGTGATTACGTAAGAAACTTTTGAATGGGTTTTCTTGGTGTTTGAGGTCGTTTGCAATCCAGTTGAAGATATTTCCTTTTTCGAGATTTTTATCCATTGTATGTCATTGTTCTAACCATACTCTCTACCATTTTTTGTATTTGGGGAACTATAGGTGTTACAACTTGTAAAACTATGTTGGAAATACATTCGACCGTAGACTATCAAGTAATTAGTTTAATTTCATATTCAGTTGCAGATTCTCCACGTCTCTGAGCAGGCAGGGTATTATCGGGAAACGTCGGACTAGCAAAAACGTAGTAGAATGTTCAAGAAGATCTCATTCTCTAGATTACGGTGAGAGTAACGTTTCTTTACTTTAGTTTTTAAGGTCTTAGAACGCTTTGTTTAGGAGTTACTTAACGACGTAGATAAAAAATTCTGCCGAGTGTTGCGGGTTGCACTTGACATGAATATTTAGATGCATTTTTTAAAACAAATCCTTCATATTTTTGAAGCCAATGAGCAATTCGTCACGTCTCCGAGAAATTCTGTTTCATTAGAGACCGCATCTATAAAGAATGGCTGCGTGTGAGAGCCGCAAAAGGTATCTATACCACTGAAATAATATAGGAAACGATTCTGAATAAAAATGTGAAGATAAAGCTAGAAAAATGAACATTAAGTATATCATTTCGGTAATTACGCATAACCAAGAAATACTTTGACGAGTTACTGAAATTCGTATATACCAAAATGAAGTTCTTAATCAAAAAACGGATATATTTCTCAATGTTAATATTTATGGTGTAAGAAGGGCTCACGTCAATATTGAAACTTTTACAGAATGGGTGGTTTTCTTACATCGTAGAAATGATAATACAATCGTAGGCCGATCTAAAAGAATGTGAAATTAAGAGATAGCATCGACTTTTGACTTTCTTTCACTGAAAGAAGGGCTTTACAAACACCTCACACCTTTACTTACCTCACATTGGCCATACAAACAGAAAAACCCTACAAACTGACATTCGCTCTTGTTTTACCAAACCGCAGTTAAAATTTGCCCAGAAAACGCAGTCAACCGGTTTCTTCATGACAGTTGTTTCATTTGCATATAACCGTACACATTAAATGCACGCAAATAAATCTTCCGTATCAAGTATTAATACTTCTGTTTTTCCACTCTTTAATTAGTTTGCAGTATAATCTATTTCCGGATGTATGCTCATTGGTTAATGTGGCCATTAGAGAATTAGATAAATAAAAACTTGCTGCCCCAGAAGTTTGACCAGCTGCTTGCCCCAGAAGGTGCTGATGATGGTTGCGCCGCGACGGAATGTATTTAAACAACACATTCGCGATCAATCTACTTTTCATTAACATGAATCACTACTAGACCTTTTCATTAACACGAACCACTACTACACCTTTTCCTTAACACGAGTCATTTCAATAAACATAATTTAATTATAGAACCTTATCACTTACAAAATATTCACAATTTTTACACTGCTTAAGTGTGTGAGCAGTAAATTTACGTAATCCCCACCACCTGGATAGCGTCTGCAGCGGGCCAATGCCTGCGAAACGAGCATAGCACATGCGTCTGGGGGATTGATATTAAAGCCACGCGATGGAATAAGCGCTGCCAATTTCCCGGCAGACGGCCTGGCGTGAATAATGCGCAATGTGTTTGCACACATCTCCCATGAGCTGTCGTCCCCGCCTTACTCGCCTCGCCCGCTCTCAGCCAAACCCCTCAAATCCCCGCCACCATCCCCGCCAACATCCCCACCACCATCCCCGCCACCACCCCCGACACCATCCCCGTCACCATCCCCGTCACTATCCCCGCCACCTATCCCACCACCACTTCTGCCACCATCCCCGACAACATCCTCGCTGCCATCCCTCCGCCATCTCCGCCACAATTCCTGCCACCATTCCCGCCACCATTCCCGCCACCATCCCCGCCACCATCCCTGACACCATCCCTACCACCTTTCCCGTCACCATCCCCGCCACCATCCCTAACCACCATCTCCACCACCATCCCCGCCACCTTCCCTGCCACCTTCCCCGCAAACCATCCCCGCCACCATCCCCGCCACCATCCCCGCCACAATCCCCGCCACCATCCCCGCCACAATCCCCGCCAACATCCCCGCCACCATCCCCGCCACCACGCTCATCCCCGATGCCACGCGTGTCGCCGTGCCCGCGTCTCTACGTCGCAACTCGACCGGACGTTCGCGTCGCTCGTGGGATCATTTTGTGATCGCAGCTCCGGTTCGTAATTTTAAGCGTAATTTGTGGCTGCAGATGCGATCTGGTGCGGTTTATACTCTTGGGACATGAAATGGATACGTAACTAATGTGTTACGTGTTCTTAATTTTCGATGTGCCAGATTCGTGGTGCGTGTAACAATAATACTAGTTTATTTAAAAAATGAAAGGTCGCTTGCAGTTTATGCTTCCGCAGACCGATGTTTTCGTCAGATTAAAATAAATTAGTTTTGCGCCACATAAATTGTTTTTGCTATAGAGGAAATGCAAACAGATGAAATACACAGGGGAAGTTTGTGAGGTTGTGTATGAAAATAAATGGTATGTCATTTCTTTTTTAATACAGTCCTATGAACATTTACTGATCAATATTTTAATTTTTTTAAATACATTTACCGTTGTAAACACATTTAAAAAGTCGGTGCCGTTTTTTAGTAGTATATCTAAAACACATTCATAATGTACTTTGAATGTGATTAAATAATTTTCTGTCGATCTAATGGAAAAATTAATGTAATTTTTGCTCTTTTCATATCTGCAATAATTCTATGATAAAGATACATTAAGTACATACAATACATTCTAAAATTCCACAGTTTTGTATCATAGTATCAGTTTGTAAGGAGACAAGTTAAGAAAAATATAAACTATACCTTCTTCGAGAGTAAACGAAAAGGTCTGAATATAATCGGAAGTTTCTACTCTTATTTCTCTACTTTTGTGTTGACGGTCGCCACATGTATCCGAATTCCCTTTTGAACCTGGCACAGAGCAAGAGGTCTCGTAATACAAGCAAAACACGTTGGAAATTGTCGGGTGCTGCAGGGTTAATCATTTGTTGACCTCTCCGCTCGCGTATTCAGCGAAGTGGCAACGCAGCGCTCACGCTACCATCGACATTCAGCGTCGACCATCGCTGCTACTCCCGTCGCGTCGCCAATGCCCAAACCTGCTACTCGACCGTCAACGCCCGACTCCCCTGTGACCCTCGGAAACCACCATTCGCCTCATCACCCGAAATCCACCACCTGACAGTCGACTCTCAACACTCATCATTAGGGCCGTATTTTAATGAAATGTAATTTTTTGCTTTTCACTTTAGAACAATGTCTTTTAGACATGTCTAAAATTGTATGTTATAACAAAAGGAAATGACCCATTTTTATGACATTTTTTGCGTTTTCTTTGATTTCGGCTAACAAGTATTTTTTTTTACCTATTTCCGCCATTTTTCAAGCATTTTCCTCAGATTTCTTCGATTTTAATATCATTTTAACGGCACTTTCTGCAAATAAATTTTACGAGATGCAATCAATGTTTTCCACTGAATTCTTCAGTAGCTATTCGATTTCTTCATTCAGAAATTGTAATGTAAGCCTTTGGACGTATGTAAGTATGTAGTACTCGATTACATCAGTAACACATCCAACAGCTTGATTTGTACATATGAACTGGTTTTGATAAAATTGGTTACGTCATTTTTCTTTGCTTTTAGGGCATTTTCAAAACATTTTATTGATCATTTCTTGCGATGTTTTAGGTCACAAAAATCCGCCCCTTAATCGTCCCCTTCTTCCGGCACGTATCATGTAACTGAGATTGAGAACCCCTTCATTTGTAACGGCATCCATCATCTGGAATCCACCATAGGTAACCAGTAAACCGGAATCCCTAACCATCCGTAACTCTGTTCCACCTGGCTCGCTCCTCCAGCAATAAGCTGCTACGTGACAGCCGTCGTTCCACTTCCACAGCAGTCCCTTGTAAATCCGTCCACTCCTCTGTTTACCTTCGTTGTCCGTCGTTGTCTTCATTTGATGGATTGATTAGTGTTTCCGGGCGCATCAACTGCTAAGATCATTAGCCCGCTAAGTTTAGTGCTTGTTTTTCTATCGCGGGAGGTGGCAATGATCTTCCCCACCAGTTTGGTAAGATCCGGCGCCTTCACGCCTACCTACACGTCGGCTTGCGGGATTTTCTCCTACCAGGTATCCCCCAACAGCGAGGTACCGCCCCAGACGGGACAGGCTCTAAGCTCTGGACTCTCGATATGTGTGATACTGTAGTGAATGTAAGTCTAAGTGTGTGTAAGTAAGGGGTGAGGATAGGACAAGGAAACGGTAGGAAAGATGACTCTGGCATTCGCCTAATGTTGATGGGAGTAACAACGGAAAACTACCGATCAGAGCAGCCGGCTTCTAGAATTTTCCTCCAGACCGTCGGTGAATCCGACGAAGCTATGTAGCTAGTGCTGAAAATGCTGCCACCGTCAGGACTCGAACACCCGATCAGAGGTACCGCTTGAACACCCGACCAGGACCTCCCGGTCAGAGGTACTGCAGTGACAGCAATCGTCGTCTACTGTTGATCAGTTACCAGAAACATCAACGAACATCCCAAGTTCCTCCTGAAACGACCATCACCAACTCCACTATCAATCCAATATCATTAACCAATCTTCCTCCATCGTCACGGATGCTGCTCGGACGTGTTTCTGCCGCCTGTCCCGCGGGCGACCTTCGGCCGCTAACCTTCTCCGCCTGGCAGGCGACCTGCGCGTGCCCCGCGCCCGGGGTCCTCGCTTTGCCTGGCCGCACCGGCGTACAGTGGAGCCACAGAGGCGAAAAGTTGGCAATAAGTATTTTTAAGCGTTTTTCGAAATTTTTGGGAATAAATAACACTTTTTGTATTTAAATAATGACTTATTTAATTGTTTAACATTCAAATATTTACTTAGATAACCTCAAAGTCAGAACTTTCATCACGTGATTCATATTCAAGATGTGAATTTGCACTTAAAGCCATTAACATTGGTGTAACTTCTAGGTGCAATGCCTTTGTGATAATTTGTCTCTATTCTATTTGTGAAATCAGTGGATTAGATGCAATTAACAGCCTACGAAACACTTCCTTTTTGTCTTCCAAGTTGCACTTTTTCTTCCATTTTTTCTTGTCAGTGTGTTTAATAACACTATACAGATCTCTCCTTGTTAATCAAGAGCTATCAGTACCAGTTCATGAATGAAAAATAAAAAAAAAGAATATTGTAGGTAGAAAGGCTAACATAACTTGATGTGCATCGTCATAAACAAAGTACCTTAAAGCAAAATGGGGCAAATATAGGAAAACTTTGATTAATGTTTTGAAAAGTAGATGAATTTCAAAATCGAATTAAATTAATATCATATTTCGAAAATTCTCGGAAAGAAACTAAATATTAATATGAAAAACCGGATTTAAAAAAATTAATTCCATTGTGACACTGTGTTTCTACTTGGAATTACTAAATTGTTATTCAAGGAATATGTTTTTTAGAAATACAGATTTAAAGTTCATATCTCCAGGTATCGTATCCATAGCACGTACGATTCTGCTAGTAGAGAGAGCAAAAATATTTGCATCGAAAAACACACCTCTCTTCTTACTGCGTGAGCTAAGAAGTGCGCCGCGCATCACTTGTGTAAGTTCAAATTTGCACTGAATAGAGTGGCGTGATTCCCCCTTCCTTTCATGATGGGATAACGATGAAGGGCACATTTTGCTCCCCCTTTCATGTGAAATGGAGCTTCTGAAATATATTTTGAATTTGGACTTTTTGCCAACTTTCTCCTCCTCTGGTCCCACTGTGCGACGCAGCCGTCTCGTTTGTCCAGCGCTCAAAGGCTCGCGCTCCTGCACTCCTCGCCCGCATCTCGTCCCGCCCCGCCACGCGCCCCGCCCCTCCACGCCCCTCCCCGACCCATGCCCCTCCCCGCGCCCATCCCCGTCCTGCGACGTGCCTGTTCCCGCTTCCCACCCCGAGCCCCGCCCCTTCCCCCCAGCTACCCGCCTGCCCTGCCCCAATCCCCGCCCCCGCCCCCGCTCGCCCGCCGAGTGCTCTGCATCCCTTCCTGTCCTGCCCAGCGCCCTGGCCGAACTGGGCGACCGTATGCAAACGACTTCGCGGAAATAGACGCCCAAGACCTCAGAGTCGCTGCGTGGAGACGCAATGCGAAGAAGCACAGTGGTCTGGAAAGGGCGCACATTTGTGCAGTGATCTGGAAAGGGCTCGAAAAGCAACATACAGTCTGGAAAGGCGCTAATTGGCCCACAGTGGTCTAACCAGGTGGGAAATTCGCCTTTATTGCTCTGGAAAGGAAGCAAATTTGCGCAAAGTTGTCTGGAAATTATTCTAACTTCATTCACAATGAAACATAAAGGTAATGTGATTGTAAGTGCTTGATGCCTTGTTCTTAGAACGAGATCTTGAACATTACCATAACACATTATAAAACTTATATAATTCTTATACTCTGGACAGTCTATGAATCAACGTAGCATTGATATTTGTCAATTTCTCATCGATGAGTACGAAAAATTTGTATAATGTTTTGTATAATGTATATATTGCTCGGAGAAACGACGGAAAACTATCGATCAGAGCAGCCAGCCGCTAGAAAAGAATGACCGAGCAAGAGGACGCGAGGAGCAACGGAGTGGCGTTAGAGGCGGTGGCGGCGGAGGTGTAGCCGTTAAGCTACGTGACTGTGAATTGGTCTCGTTCCCCTGAATCGTGATGGCCGCCGGCAACACCGGTATCCGTGGGGACCCCGACATCAGTCAGGTGGTGACTTGAACGTCTGAGGCAGAGGTGTTGTCACCCAAGAAATTCCATTGGCACAACATACTTTCATAGTAAGCTGAGGTGCACGAATGTCCAAGTTATAATTATAAGGTTTCTAAAAATGTCTTAGGGAGTACATCAACTGAAGTCACTGCAGTGCCTCTAACCGGGAGGACCTAAGTTCGAGTCCCGACGTTGGTAGGATTTTCAATACTAGCTACGTAGCTAGGTCCAGTTCAGTAGCTGTCTGGAGGAGAATTCTTGTGATTGGCTGCTCTGATCGTTAATTTTTCGTGATTTCTCCGATCAACACCTGGTGAATGCCGGAGCAGTACCCTAACAAACGGGCCACGAACCGCGCGCGATCTTTCCTACCTCTTCCTTGTCCTATCCTCTCCCCTTACACACTCACTTACACTAACATGCATTACATTACCACACATGCCGGGAGACCGGTCGGGAGCTTAGTGCTTCCCCCGGCTGGACATCGCCGAGTCAAGTGATTACATTGACACCATTAAGAAATCATAAAATATCTTTGAATTAGAAATACAATTTTAAACTGGTGGTGCTGCAGAATTGCATACTTTCTCGTACTAGTTATTTTATTTATTAATTTAGTCTGAGCTGTTTTTGTTTTTGTTTTTTCAATTTTGTTCCACTATCTTCCCAGCTGCCTTCTATTGGCGCCCAAGATTGTTTTTTCACGTCTCAATTTTTGATCCCCTAAAGGCAGAACTTAATTTTTACTTGCCGAATATTATAGAAGAGTAACCTTCTGATATACACATATGTTCATTGAAAAATTTGGAGCCTTTTTTGAGAAAATGTTCTTTGAAAAGTTGCTGAAAATGCAAAAATTTTGAGCTGACTTTTACAGAAAACGTATGAGTTTTTGAAAACTTTTATAAAAAATATTTGGAGCACTTATTATTACAAACGCAGCAATGTATAAAACCTCCGTAATGTAATTATTAAAAACACGGTAGATATTAAATATTTTTGTGTAATTTGTGAAAATAACAAAACACATCAAAGTGGTTTTGGTGTCATGCCATTCAGTGCATTTAATACTATTTGCAAAAAAAGTTCACAGAAAATATTTGGAGCCGTTATTTAGAAAATCGTATTTTTGAAATTGGTCATATTTTATTGAAAATTGATCAATGAGTACTATCACTTTTCAAACAATGTCCCTGATAAAAGTTAAAAAACTAATTGCCGAGAACAAACTTTATTTGAAAGTCATATCTTTATCTTTATTGATATTGTTGTCAATTTTCGAAACTTCAGTGGTAACAATGAAAATCGAACCTATGCATTCTTTCTAAGTATATTTCACTCTATTCTTACAAGAAATTTAAAGGAAAAATTTGGAAATAATTTTGAAAAAAGTTTGGTAAGGACTCAGGGGCTTCATGTTTAGTACCTCCAAAATTCAAAGCATTCGTTTTGAATTTGCAGAGCTTTGAGCTAGTCCAGAAATATCACCGAACCAATCAATACTGGCAACATTTCTATGAATGGTTTAGGTCCTGGTGTTGTTCACACACGACACACAATCGAAACAATGGACCGACGGGCAGATGGATGTTTTTCCAAAAGCAAATATTTCGTTATCAAGGACCTTACTAGTAGTGAATTGTGTCTGCTCAACGTGGTAGATGAAGTAATTTACTACATTGCAACAAGATTTATCCACTTCTTCGGTATCAGGGTCTGCAAATACTAGTTTTTGGGTCGTTAACTGACGTTTCTATCGCTATATTACGTATATTATTCCGTATACTAAAAACATTCAACAAATGGTAGAAAAATGAAGAATATGACTACTTGAATGTAATTTATTACTTAATGTTTTACTCTATCATTGTATCTAAAGATCTGTAATGCTCACAGAATAAGTTCTTAAATATTGTCCAACTTTCACTAGATTTAGTCTACCCAGGTCACATTAGTCACTGAGAGTACTTGAATACCTGGAAGCCAGGCCAATGTTCAAATGCGACAATAATGCTCAAGAAAGCTCACCAGCGTGAAATGAGATACTGATAACAAAGATCATGTATTTGACCAGGAAGTCTTTTAATTAATTAGTTGATAGTTTTTATGCAATTTCAGTAAAAGAGGTTACTGTTTCGGCCGAAATATTATTCAACGACGAATATCGACCATTATATCCGGCCTTCAAGTTCTACTCGGCTTTTTTCCTCCCAACATGTTCACAAAGCTGTAATTTTATACAGCCAAGAGTAATGGCAGAGTTGAGCGAGTCACTGTCAATCCGAGTGTGCGAATGGCAACAATTACAGCGTGGACCTGAGCCTCATTTGCACTTGCACTAATTATTCCGGGCGATGAAAGTTTGCCACATTCACGACATTGGGCGAAACGAGTAGAATACGTTCTTTATGTATGAAATATATTCCTCTTGAACGTTTCAGTTTCTTATCGATAACTAAGTTGTCTTGCAATCAGACTTGGGTATTTCTTCAAATGGATTTTTCGCTGGCGGTTTTGAACTATCACCGTTTTGTCGTGTCCCAACATCATTGTCCCAGGAACAAGTATTTTTTATTAACAGCCAAATGATTGATTGATTTGTGTTTCCGCGCGTGTCAATGAACCCGTAAGTGTAGTTCATGTTTAATGGTGGGAGTAGCGGTTATCATCCCCCGCCGGATGATGAGATCCGGCGCTGACCGCGACAAGCTCTAAGCTCTCAACTGGTCTCCCTACATGTGTGGTATGTAGTACATGTAAGTGTATGAGGGTGTAAGTAAGAACGGAGGATCGCGGACGGTCTGTCGCCCGTAAGTTAGGGTACTGCTTCGGCATTTGTGGCAGCGATGGTGTATTTTTAAATTCTTCGTACGCCTTCCTTCGGAAGGGAAGTAAAGCCGACTGTCTCATGATAGTAGATTTACTGCATGTAAAAGATCCTCAAGCCTAAATGAAACCTCTGAGCTAAATTCAAATTGCCTGTTTCGTCCCCAAATAATACATTCTTTCTCTCTTAGAAGGTTACAGGAGTGTAGGTCACTCGAGCCCTAGCACCTCCCGATCAGAAACACTGCATTGACATCAATTGATAGCCACATGAGCCGGTCCAACAGACACAGAAAATGGATAAATGGAGCACGTGCGCATGTTTAATTTAATAGAATTGCTTTATTAGTAATTATCTGAGGGAAGTGAATCAACATAAGCCGTACGTGTATTTTGGTTTAAAATACGTTGGACATTTTGCGTTGTGTGGACTCACAGGTGTGTATGTCAATCGCCGATGTCGATGGCCGCGGCCTCGCCGCTGACTTCGAAAGGCAAAAGAGAAGCGGGTCTAAAAGAGCGTAACGAATTGGCGATTGTTTTGCTAAGTTGACTTAACCCGTGTACCTTAACACGTACAACTTTTTCAATCACCATTTTACAGCGATTTCCGCACGTGTTCAATTTATCCATTTGCCTAAAGCTGTCAGAAAAAGAATCGCTCTGAGGGTGGTCAAAGGACTTCCAGAAGTTGGCGAACTTCCTCGCGGACAAACTCTTTAACATAAATGTTCAATAGGCCGCAACGTTCTTAAACATATATGTTGTGAGAAATTTGGCGAATATATTAGACGGATATGAATACAGGCTACTGTATCCTCTCTCAACTATTTACAACCTAGATCAGCCTCTCTTTACAATTCTCAGTCTTCTCAAACAAAGTTTTTAGGATAGTTTGCCTCAAGTCGGTTAACCTCAGCACACACTTGACTTTGTTTTTTGATAAATAGGTTCCATATATTATAGACAGACGGGAAATTGAAGACATTAAACAGAAATTTGAAACTTTTTTCATATTTATTAGTATATCATATATATCATGCGATGTTGCGAAAAAAATGTTTGTGCTTTCACCATGAGGTTCTATAACAAAATAAAGACAAATAGGCACTAATAAAACACGAAAAAAACAAACAAAAAGAGTAAGATTGACAAGATACATACATTCAATAAATTTATATTTTATGTCTTCAATTTCCCGTCTGTATAATATATAAAAAACTATTTATCAATGAATAATTTAAACACTTTGTGCCCTAGCCTAATCAAAGAAGCAAACTAGACTTAAAGATACAAATTCATTAAAATCATCTCTTTTCCTGAAACGTTAAGTAATCTGTAAGATAAAGATACCCTGGATTGTGTGAAAGTAATCTGACAATATGTGCTATTATTCGTCAATAGTAATCTCCACACCTTTTTTCAATTATTCTTACAATACAGTTCAAAATCGGTTGAGATGACTTCTTAATAAAGGTCAATCCTCGAAATGTGCGCGATCGTTGGTCACTTAGCCAGGTACCCGCTGAAAATGGAGATATTTTATAAATTGTGAAAAAATCAATTGGTTCCGCGAAAAATTGGCCGTTAATGGAAGTGACAGCTTAATCGATGTGTCCGTTTGACCAGATTTAAGAAAAGAAAACTCCAACAGAGTAATTAATTGAGCGTGACTGAAATTACGTATTTGATTTCGTGACAATGGTCTCTTTTAATGTTGTAAGCATGAAATGAATTTATTTCAGAAAAGAGTTGTTTAAATTTTCATTCGGTGCACGGATCTGTACGTAAAGAACGGAAAGCGTGGGAACAACCATATGATTATAATTACGTTACAATTTCAACCATATGATTCGTTCGTTCAACCATATGATTATAATTACGTTGTAATTATGTTACGTGTGTGAGAAACATTTATTAGATTTTCTTGACTATTGATATCAAAACGGTAGGGGAAAATCACAAACGTCCGGTAAATTATTTGTTGGAGCCTCGCATCTGACATTGAAAATTTGTGATAGCACGTGAATGATTTTTAAAATATCAACTGAAGGCCTCAGCATGTTCCTTTTTTACTGTAGTCAAGAGTGGTTTTGTGTCGAGTATCGGGAAGTTCATTTTAATAATGAATGAACAATCGAGTTCAGTGGCCGTGTATCTGCCCTTTGTAAATCGTCAATAATAATTTTTCATAGAACGTATTTTTAACCGCTTCCAACCTACACAAAATATTAATGAAGCCACTTCAATGTATGTTGTTCTCAAATGTTGTTATGACTGATTCACGACATAATGTATTTTATTTCACATAATTGACTTAAATTTTCGGCAAAAACAATAGGACGTTATATCGAAGAGCAGTAAATTTGTCATAATTTTATTACTTAACCAAATGGAAGTTGAAGAATTATTAAATGATCTCTAATGCTATCTATTCTTTAACCGAAGAAAGAGGAAATATAAAATTAAAACTCTTGTCGGGCTTTGAACTGTAATGTTATTTTCGACTCGTATAAAACCATTTTCGAGGCGTTTCCGATGCGAGTAAAAAGTTCCTTTAATTACTATATTTCCTGCGCAACATCATTACTGCTCATTATCATCTCGTACGCTGCATCCTAAACCTCTTAGTATGGATTTCCGTCGCCGCCGACTCGGCGAGTTGCCAAATGAAGTCCATTGCCA
Source organism: Teleogryllus occipitalis (assembly GCA_011170035.1). Lineage (NCBI taxonomy): Eukaryota > Metazoa > Arthropoda > Insecta > Orthoptera > Gryllidae > Teleogryllus > Teleogryllus occipitalis. The sequence continues at coordinate 115,618 of BLKR01002586.1, read as the reverse complement.
AGCTTAAAACCACCGAAGTGTGTAGTCGTAAAGTGGCTACTTTAATGCTTAAAGAGGATTTAACTCGCCAATGTCAGTGTTTTTGCTGAGAAGAAGCTAGCAGTTTCCACCCGCCGGTAGCCAAGCGGTGTGAAGGACATGATGACGTCACGGGAGATGATGCCCAGAAGTTTTTGTGTGTGGAGAAGTTTAGGAGACAGCGCCAGTGGCTAAGCAGTGTTTGGATAGTTTCTATTTGTATAGCGTAAAATACTCGCACATACACCAAAATATGTCGTTTATACATTTCCTTTTCGCTCAGCTTTGCTTCTTTCTTCTTCTTTTCACTTTTCCTTTCCTTCTTTTTGATCTTCTTTTTCTTCTCAATTTCTTCTTCTTATTCTTTTTCCTCGTTTTCTTAGTGCTTATTTCTTACTGAGTTACTGGAAGTTCGGGTGCAGAAGTCCCTCGATATTTGAAAATAAAGAAAGATAAAAGTAAACACGTGAAGATATCCCATTTTCTATTACACCACAAAATTGTGCAAGGCAAAAACAAAGCAATTTTACTAAGTAAAATATAGTAACAATATTCACGGGATTCGAAAGGACAATACTACAACATAGAAATTGCCGCAGCAACCGTTGTCGCTGTGTGTTAGCTTCAACGATTCGCAATTTGTTTAACTTTGAGGAAAGTTTTAAATAATCGAAAAATATTCTATTGAGAACAGAACAATTTACATTAAACTTAAAGCTATTCCGCAAATATACTAACTCTACACAACATACCGCAAGAAACTGGCTTGGTATCAAGGCTCACATTCCGTTTAACATACAAATGTCAATATCTGTTTCTTCTTTTTCTTCTCATTTCTCGTTTTCTTCTTTTCCTCCTTTTTCTTAATTCTCTTCATCGTCTTCTTCATCCTATTGCTTCATCCTTACTGAGATCTCTCGTCTGGGCGCAACCAGCAGAGAAGAATTTACCTGGGAGATGCTAGAGTTCGACGCAGTTGAAAAAGTTTAGCGTAAAATTGCTGTAAATAATGAACTATTTGAACATATATAACACCTATTTATTATTCTTGTTAATGTTAAAAATTACTTCTCCGACGTTGATCTTTTAACATCTAATGCATGATAATAAGTAATTCTGGCTCTAATTCAAGAAAGTGTGTGACAGAAATTCTATTGTTGATCATATTGGCACGTGTTTAATTAAAAGTTCATTATTGAGGAGCTGTGAATTTTAAGGATAAGAACTGAATTAATATTGAATGAATAATTAACTAATCAAAAAAATACTTATATACAAATTATAACTTTAAATTCATATTTTCTTCGCATATGTGTATGTTTGCACACATGTAACGCGACTTGAAAGAATGTGAAATCGTCCCTCCTTTCCCATAACATTATTAACATTCACTTTTATTTTCTCATTTCTAAATACTACTTGTTAGCTAGAACACTTAAAATAGTTTTGATAGTTTCCAAAAAGCTTAGTTTCGTGTTCTGTTACAAGACTACGAATCAATGAATCTAATGCATAAATATTTAAGATTAAACCGGCAAGTAAGTTAATCAAACACAGTTTGTTGGAACATAAGCGTTCTAGACGTTTTCTTCTGTTATTGTTTTTGGTCATATCAATTATTTCTCGCTCTCACGTTTATTTTCTTCAGCTTATAACTTTCCACAATCACGAAAAGCGGTAAAGTTTCAAGACTTGCATCTAACTCGTCCAATTCAGAAGACTAATTAGAAAAGCTTCTTTTATGTAACATCGGGAAGAAAGATGCTGCATCTCATTAAAGTCTGTAGGCCATGTTTTTTTTTCTCTCCGAAAAGAAAAAAGAGGTCCACAGGGCGGCGGCACGTTATGAAAAATGTATATCGAGAGGGAGGTTTTCCAGAAACTTCTTTTCCGGAGGAAGAACGGCTGTACGCGGGAGGGGGACGGGCATGAGGAAGAGAAGGGGGGCAGTGAGGAAGAAAAGGTAAGGAAAAACGAAGAAGACAACAGAAACGATAGAAGGAAAGGGCAGAAAGAACGAGCGAGAAAGTAAAGGAGAGCACCAGGGAAGAAGGAGTAGTGAGAAGGGTAAGTAAAAGGATGAAGAAGAAGGATGAGGAAGCATATGGATGAAGGAGGATGAGGGAGAAGAATCGATAAGGAAAAGAAGGAAAGATAGGTATAACGATAGAAACTTCAGGATTAGAAATGAGAGAATAGGGCTGAAAATACGGAGGTGGAGAGGAGAGAATAGAGATAGGAGTATGGAGGAAGATAGGAGGAAAGACAGCAGGGAGTATGAAGGAGGAAATGCAACTGGAATAGAATTGGGAATATGGAAGTGGATGGGAGGAAGGAGAGAGCAGGGATGAAGATGAGGATATAAGATTGAGCGAGTAGAACTCGGAATATGGAGGAAGATAGGAGAGAGCAGCGTCGTCGAGAGAGCAGGGAGAACTGAGCAGAATGGAGGGAGGAAGCAAGGATGGAGTTAGGGTGGGAAGAAGGGAGTTAGGGTGCAGTCGAAGCTTCAATGAGCGTCCGGGTGGGTACTTAATAACAGCTCGGGCTAGCTGCTCCTCGGAGACTCCCCATCCGAGCACTCGAGTGGAGCCTTCAGAATTAATATCTGCGCCTCAAGCGCTTCGCTTTCCAAAAATTGCTACTTCATCGGACAATCTTCGCACCTTGGGCGGTGGAGAGGAATGTGCATCGTTGCATTCGAATATTTATAGTTCAATGGAAAAATCAACACTCATTTCTGCAGTAATTTTATGGCCGTTTAGAATACTGAAGAAAACTGCAATTCAAAGCGACTAATTTCAACGAAAAGGAAGCTTAAGTGGGTTCTTTTTAGAAAATAATACCATTTCTAAAGTATTTTCATTCGGATTTTAGTTTCCTTAAATAAAGAAATGTGTTGAATACAACTTCATATATTTTATTACTTTGTATAAAATGTTACAGAATAAATATTATATTCATATAAATGACAGAAAGTACGGAGTATAGTAAGCAACTTTATCCCATAATTCTCTTTTGTTTTCTCTGTAATAAAATGTTTCTGGTTGAAATAAGACCTTGTATAGAGAAATTTAAAACCTAGTTTAATCGTTCTGTGTAATATTGAGGGTAATTTTTATACGAATAAAATTATCTAATTTACGGCATGAGTACCCGCCACCCAAATGCATATTTTTGGTTTGAATTTACACCAGCTTGCTTTTGGAGCATATAACATAGTCTTATCAGTACCGAATTATAATATGAAGTGATGATAAAAATTCTACTATTGTCATAAGCAGGGAACGGATTTCTATGTAAATACATATTTACTAAATAAGCTAATATCGATACTAATTTGCATTATCTTTGTTTCACAATGTGTAGAGTTGGAAAATGCTTCTTTTATTTTCCACTTAAAACGTCACTATTTTTACATTCTGCCGATTTTCATTTCATATTAATGGTTTGTAAACAATTGGGGTGTCAACCTCATGTAAGAAAATTATGGTGTCGTGGACTGACAACGGGGTTCTGGAGTTTTATCAACGCCACCTACATAGATCTATTTAGGTGATATTGGTTTAATTTCCCATCTACCCACGAAGATCGCAGCGCCAAAACACTCAAAAGTACGTTTTTGGAAATTTATTTGAATCTTCTGGCCGAATTCGAATTAGGAGACCGAGATGCTTCGAATTCTCCTCATGTCTTGATTGGTACACGGGAAGTGGTCTAGCCGTGAGTGGCACAACCGCACACCCGGGAGTTACTCAAATACTTATAGGGATAATGATCTTACGATTGTAAATCATTTCTCCCAAGAAAGAATAAGTGAGTTATGGAAATGCAAATTTGGCGGAGTGAGATGCTGAATACCCTTTGCGTAAACGTCCTTTTCAGGACTTCAGCCGGGTTCTTCACATACCATGGTTAGATTGCCTTGGCGTTACAACGAAATTGAAAAGCACTCCAATGTGAAATACGTTCAGCAATTCCCGAGGGAATACAGGAAACGTCTGTTTGAGCACGTGAACGGAAATTCTACAATTTTGAAAGACATTTCACAAAGAAGCGTTACGTTCCATTTCGTATTAGATTTTAGTGAATAGAGCAGAATATTAGAACAGTCGTGGAGTATAATTGAGATCTGCACAATTGCCGACGTGTCATTTTCTTATACATATTACTCGGTATTTTCAATCTAGTAAAAAAATGTGTAATGTTATGTAACAAAATGCGCGTTCCTCATAGTTATAGTGAGATACATACACGTAAATGCACTTATCGCTATAATTTGAGGCGAATGCTTTAAGTATTTCTCTATTTTACTTCTATAGATTTTAAATAGTTTTCTCTTTGATTGCAGGTAAGAAAAGCGGATTCTAATTGGTTTCTCCCTTATTTCGAGGTGCATACTCTTCGCATTCAATGGCATTTGAAGGTAACTAAATTTTGGGTTATTTAAAGTTAGCTTTACATTTTAACCTTCTCTGATTTAATAGTTTGTCAAGTCGAAATATACATAATGCATTGTAAGAAGAAAGAGTCCTAATTCTCACATTAGAGGTCGTTACATTTTTAAATATATTGGAAGAAGTAAAGGGTTTTGCCGAATAAGGCGGTGAAATGTGCCCCCAAACCAAATCGATAATCGCGATGCTCCTATGAAAGGGAATATAAAATGACGTGGATTCACAAACAATCAGCCATCTAGAGTAATCTGTTGCAGATTTTTAAACAATGTGGACGGTAGTGAAAACAATTAAAACCATTTTTTCAGTTTAAACATTTAAAATTCGCGCCTAAATGTGATGAAAAAAACGGTTTAACCGATATTTAAACATAGATTTAAACAGGACATATGAACTCGAAATCTTATAGGTGTTATATCGATTATGTATCAAACTCAATCGGAATATCCTTGGTGGAAAGCATGGTGGAAAGCAAACAAAGAGATGGGTGGCCTCTTGCGCATCCGACTTCAGCCAATGAGCTTCAGGCACCAGTGTGCGTCATAATATTAGTGTGAATTTTAAATGCCAATGTTATCACAGTTACAAGTCATTGAATCAAAAACTGATAAGCACTTTTTTAAATAACACATCTTTTATTGCAGTTACCCTTTTATCGTGTTATTTTTGGTCGGTCACCGTTGAAAATTGTCCATTTATGCCACTTAAAAAATGTTTCTCAACACTTCTAGCACTCCATGAAACATGGCGGCCGACGTGGTCTCACATTGGTTTCAAATGATGTAGTCAAATGGTTCATGACGGAAACTGGTGCTGTGCAGAACGAGCAAAAATTGGTGCACCAGAGGAGTCCACCCATCTCTTTCCACCATGGAAACATTGGGAGGGAAACGATATTGTCAACGCGCTAACGGAAGTGACACATTCGGATGCTGCTCCCACATAGCTGAGATCATTTAAACACATATTTGGGACACGTTGTTTGGCGAAAATTGTTAAACAGGTATTTTTAAATAGAAATGTTGAAAAAACAGAAATTTTAAGTAGACTATTTATAAGCAAATGCGTGATCCGAGTTATTGAAGAAAGGGACAATGATTAATTGTCTAAGATTGTCTAATTGTCAATGATTAATAAATCTACAACTAAGTAATTTGATTTATATTATAAACATAAATGATTAATATACCTAAAACCGAGTAATTTGATTTATATTAGAAACAATAGATAAACCTAAAACAAAAAGGGTTTGATAACTTTATGTCGATAATATAAATACTTTCTACATGAAACAAACATTTGTCATCAAAAAGTTCCAAATCATCCTGATAAGCAAGACCTTTCAATAACTTTAATATAAACTGTTAAAACATTGGTGAAACAAGTTTCTCCAATAACATTTTTTTCGCGAATTTCAAATGTTTAAACTGAAGACATTAGTTTAAATTTTTTCACTACAGTCCACATTGTTTAAAAATCTGAAAAAATAGATGTTATGGAATGTTATAAGACCCATTTTAGGGAAAAAATTGAGACAGAACTACAACGTTATCACGTCGAAAATGAATTTCGAAACATTTTTTTCCTATATGAATTTGGCGTCAAAATTCGTTGACAAAAATACCTTCAACTACTTCTACTGTTTCGCCGTCTCTGCAATTTTTTCATCCTGATACACGCAATAGACACTTCTCGTTGAATCTCTCCAATATATTGCCATAGGAGGCTGATTTTTTGTGAATCTACGTCATTTTGTATTCTCTTTCATATAAGCACCGCAATTATCGATTGGTTTGGGGGCACTTTTCTCCGTCTTATTCGGCTATACCTTTTATATGGTATAGTATTAGGATTGAAATTATAAAATTTTTGAAAGATGGTTTGAATTATTTCTTCGAATAATTGAACTCAGAACATTAGGGTAATGTTTAAATGTTCAGTGGTATTGTATACGTGAAAATTCAGTAGTGCAATTAAAATTCGTATTTGTTGTGTCAATTACCAAGCAGGTTGTGAAGGTGTTTTTGTTTATTCTGAATATTAGGTCACCTTTGATGAAAGGAATAGTGCTACTGGATTTGACCACTGAGTTCAGCATAGGTGATGCTTATTAAGAATCGTTGATTGAGAGGTCACAATGTTCAAGTATCGACGGTGATGAATTTTCTACAGTATTCAGAAAGGTTGAATATTTTTGTTTATTTAAGGTCAAATTAATATTGTATATAAATATAAAATCAGTATCAGTATATAAATTAATATCAGTATATTGAACTAAGTAATATTATGATGGGTGAAAGGACGAACACGAATTCGACCATGCCCAAGGCGGGATTTGAACCCCCGATCCTTTGGCCCGAGATAGCCACGGCACTACTGCCTTAGCGATCTCGGCCAATCGGATTGGCAAAGGTTGAATTCGTATGCTCTTTGGAGAAAAATTCTAGCGGCCAGTTACTCTGATCGGTAGTTTTCCGGGGTTTCTTACATAAATATCAAGCGGGTTTCTTAAGTTCCTTAACAAACCATCTACTGATTGCACGCGATATTTTGTTCTTCATTATTTTTCCCTTCTCTTCTCTCCTTAAAGACACACCTACCCTTAACATGCACAATCAAACACATTGCAGGAGACCACACATCAAGTGCTTATAGCTTGTCCCGTCTGGAGCGGTATCTCGCTACGGATAAATCTGGACGATTGGTTGGTTGTTAGTGATTCTCGGCGCGTCAACTACTGAGGTCATTAGTCCCGTAAGTGTAGTGCATCAGAAGATGGCGATGATCTTCTCCCGTTGGATGGTGAGATCCGGCGCCGACCTACCATCGGCTAGCTGGGTTTTCTCTATTCAGGCATCTACGACCAGCGGGGCACCGCCTCACCCTGGACAAGCCCTAAGCTCCCGACCGGTTTCCCGGTATGTATGGTAGTGTAGTGCATGTTAGTGTGTGTGTGTGCAAGGGGTAGGGATAGGAAAAGGAAGATGAAAGAAAGATCGCACACGGTCCGCTGACCGTGCACACGGTCCACTGACCGTGCACACGGTCCACCGACCTTGCACCGGCATTCCCTTGGTGTTGATCGGAGAAACCACTGGAAACTACTGATCAGAGCAGCTAGCCTCTAGAATTCCCCTCCAGACAGTGGATGAATTCTACCTAGCTGACAAACTAGTGTCGAAATTCCTGCCGCCGTCGGGACTCGAACCTAAGACCTCCCACTCAAAGGCACTGCAGTGATATGGATGCATTGAGTCACCTCTCCCGGTAAATCTGGAAGAGGATGCCTCATCAACCAACTGTAGTTGGTAAATGATCTCACGTTTAAACCGGGCTGGCTGGAGCCATTACTCGAACATTAGTTCCTAAAATGCTTTCCGCGATGCCGCCCCTGTCCCACCCGCGCTCCCCTCTCTTCGTCACTTCGCTCCGCTGCCAATCGCTTAACTGTATCCTCGGCTGGTTCAGGTGTTGCGTCCCGTTCAGTTCGAAGATTGGCTTCTGCTGCGCACAGTGAGACAAGTATGAACCACGAGCTTGCGAAGCAGTAGGTAGGGTTGCCAAAATGGGAGAATGGTAGTGAGTATGGGAAAATATAATGCTTGTTAGAAGAAAGAAAATCATATTCGTAAAAGATCTGAAAGTTCGTTTTCTTAAAACAATATCAGTTAAAATATATCGATAAAAGTAATCTCAGAATTCTGCTCACTTTAAAGAAGGGTCTGGGCCAAACGGGGGAGGATGAAGCGGTTCTGGATGGGGTAAAGATGAGCTGGATGGGATGGGGTGAAGATACGTGCAGCGGGGCTGGGTGGATCGAGTCTTGGTGAAGAGGGGCATTGTGAGGAGGGAAGAAGGGAAGCAGAGTGTGGCGACATGGGCGAGGGTGAGTCGGGTGGGGCTGGGGTGGCTATGTGGAGTGGGTCGGGTAGAGCAAGTGTGGGCGAAGCAGGCGTGGGTGAGGAGGGATGGAGTGGAGCAGGGTGAAGCGAAGGTGAGGAGGGGCGGGGCTTGACCGGGTGGGGTGGAGCGGTGTGGGATGGGGAGGGGCGAGGCGGTGTGATGGGCATCCCGTGAGGTCGTTGCGGATCAGAGGCGTGCGCGGCGAACCGGAGCAGCAGCGGTGACGGGGGGTGAGGCGAGGCGAGGGGGGCGTTGGCTGCCCGAGCGGCGCCGAAGCGCTCTGCTCCCCAGCCATCGCCCCCCCCCCCGGCCCCTGTCCCCGCGGCCGCCCTCAGGGACGTGCTGCCACTCCTTGCGTTAGAGCCTCAGATGCGATGTGTGTGTGAGAGAGCATGGATTCCGCACCGAACGGTACTTCGCCAAATCCAGTCATTGCTGAGATATTGAAATATAAGTCCGATTACGAAGTACAAATGAAAGAAAAGTTACACAACATTTCCAAAATCTTCAATAATACATTCCTGCCAATCCTACATTGGCTAATTTCGATTATTCGATAATTCGTATTTCTAATTAATCGATAATTCTGAGTAATTCGAATATGTCAGTAACTGAATGTTTGCATAATTCATTTCAGGATACTTCGAAATGATGGATGGAAAAATGTGTTTACTCGAATTTTGTCGGAGCATCAACATTTTTTCCTATCGCATAACCAAGTTCAATTCATTTTTTATATATTTTAAACATTAATAAAGAAAAATTCGATCTCTGATAACGCGTACCTTAATTACATTCCAAGCAAAACTCGAACTAATTCCTACGGTAAACCTCGATAATCATTGTCTCTTCTGTATTAAGAAACATTAGTCCGTCTAGGATAATTATAACGCATGCTGTTTGCTCAATTGTTCCTAGAGGTGTTTGTATCAGATAACATTTTGCGTCAGTTTGCTTAGCTACTGCAATAAATGATACATCTAATTGCTCTGCATCCACTGAAAAAACAGATATTTTTATCTCGGCATATTTGCCATCCATTGCAGGCAGATGCACGTGACTGTTTAATACTAATATTTTGTGTTACTGCATTATCATTTTACTGCTTTCTGTTTGCTTCATAATTTATAATGTTGCTTGGATGCACAAAACTGCTCGTGTTCACTCGCCTTCCGTCACTTTCCATCTCTTTTGTTGACCTTTTCTCTCTTTCCGTCTCCTTCACTTTTTTCTTCCCTTCATTCTCTTGCTTCCTCATCCATTCTCTTTTCTTCTTATGTATTCTCTTTCATTCTTTGCCTCGCTTTCAAACGTTTTTCCTCCCTTTCCCTCACTTTCCGTCTAATCTATTGCAAAATATTTCGGGGTATTTGAGTGTGGTTGATTCATATTTGTATTACAATAATATCAGAATTCCAGAAACTCTCATAAGCGCTTCGTGTAAAATGTATAAATAAAAGTAAAAATTATTATTATTTTCTCTTATTTCACTTGTCGATCTATAATTCTCACATCTTTGTTATATCTTACTGTAATGAAGACAAGCCATTCGTACTTTCCCTTCACATTTCTCTGCGGAAATGTGAGCTATTTTCATTTACCATCCCAATAAATTATTAAAATTACGTGAAAGTTAATGGTTGCTTTCCATCCTACCTAATAAACCAAGAACACTTGTTTAAAAGAATTGAATGTTGTATATTACGTGTGAACATAAAATTGTTTAACGACTTGTATACAAAACCTTTTTTGGAGGTACATCCAGGCTTGGGATTCGAAAGATATGACAGGTCTAGTATTCCCCGGGTTTAATGGAAGATTTAGATACCGTTTCTTTTGAGGCAATATTTATTGCAATATTTTATTAGAATTGTAACGTAATATCCACGTCTAAAGAATCATCTTCTTTGGATTTGTTTGCTTGGGAATTCCCACATCAAGTGTTAAACTAACTTGTCATTTAAACGTATTTACATCGTAAAAGCTTTGATTCCCCTGCAGCCAAATAATATTATTTCTTGATAACTCATCTTCGAATTCAAATTAACGTTCAAACTATAAATGATGTTATAGGTATTGCTCATTAGAACGTAAATTCGCAGCCCATTTGTATCCAAAAGAGGAATTCCACTTGCCGTTAGTTTGATCCCATGTGGACAAATTGACTGCGCACGAAACTACGACCGTGAATCAAAACTAAATGAACCCCGTGTTTTGGTGTAAATGACTCTGAATGCATCGACTGCAATTATTCTGCTTTATCTGACACGTGCATTAATGGCACTCATTCCGCGTTTGTCGCGAGATCATAGAATTCTATTACATACATGTCGTGTTTCTGTCATATCGGGGTCACGTTTTTTCAACACTGGAATGACACCACTTTTCCTGTCACAACGAAACTGAATGGTTTATAGGATATACAGAAAATCAATCCAATGTACTTATGTGTTTGAAATTATTTCTGCACTTATGAGAACGCCGGCTTTATTCGAAATGTAATTATGAGGAAATGACTAATGAAAAGGTTATGTAGATTTTTTGTAGATTGTTTACCTTATGTAGTTTTTCACTCGTGTGACCTTCGTCACAATCTTGTATGATTGTGAGATTTTTGTTTCATCCCTCATTTATGCCATAAGTTTAAATTGAAAAGGCGAGTCTCTACCTCTCTGTACTACTTGTTCACAATCAACAATACCGATCATTACTTGAAATTTATAAAATAATTATCCTCTAAAATACTATATTAAGTTCTGATACCGAAAAGTTGATAAATACAGTTACAAAATTTGTAAAAAAATCGTTTTACGGACCCTTGACAGCGAAAAATCGAATGACTGCGAAACGTCTCTCCGTCATTCGTCCGTCCGCCTGTGAACAACGCTTGCTGCTAAACCGCTCAGCTCATTTTCTCCAATATTCATATTTCCCAATCGATCTGGCTGACGCGGCGGTTTCTTGAATTTGAAACAAATCATGAGTTCCCCATCAGGTGACCGAGACGCGTCGACTGACACCTCATATATCACGATTGGTGCACGGGAAGTGGTATAGATGTGAGTGAAGAAACTGCTCATCCCAACATCCCCACACTCGGGAGTTACTCGAATACTGTATAGGGATTAGAAAATAAAGCCGAATAGAATTTTGTAAATGGCAGAACCAGTCTTGTTATGTCTATTTTGTCTCTGTCATTGTCACCTTTCCTATATTGCACTATTTCTATTTTGTTAGCACGCTCTTCTCCCAACGACTGTTTTACTTCATCTCTGTCTCATAAATGTTATGTTCCTGTTTCACGTTCTTGTAATTTTGTGACATTATTACTTCTTTCCTGTTCGCAGTATAAACAAGACTAACACCTTTACCTCTCACTGTATTTTCCTAAAATAGATTTTTTAGAAAGTGACCGAACTAAAGCAACGCGAATTTGAAACGATTTTTTTTATAGTTTGGGTCGTACATGTAATGCTCGTGGGGCATCATCAAAACGTTCTAAAAGAACTCCATGTTTTTAAAAATTCAGAACTGAAACAGAGGAGAGTGCACTTATACACAATCTAGAAGCCCGTTTTTTATTAAATCTCTCGTATTGTCAAAGTCTTTAAAAGTGTCTTTTTTCGTATTTATTCTTCCTCTTTCATTCTCGTTCACGCTTACTCACTGTCTCACTCAATCACTGTCTCACTCAATCACTCTCTCACTCAATCACTCTCTCACTCAATTACTCTCTCACTCAATTACTCTCTCACTCACTGACTCGTACTCTCAATCATACACTCACACTCTCAATAGTCTCTCTCTCCTCCTCTATCTCTCTGTTACACACACACACCCTACGCACATCCACACACATGACAGTCTCCGGACGCTGTACTTCCATGATGGCGCCGTGAGTCAGGCGGGCCACGCGACCCCGAGACCCTGACGGCGAACGATGTCTCACCTCCCCACTCGTCACCACCCTATCCTTCTCCGCCCCTCCCGGCCCCTCCCGGCCCCTCCCGGCCCCTCCCGGCCCCTCCGCGCCTTTTTCTTCCGCTTCTCGACTTTCACCTATCTTCCCTGCATCCCCTTGCCAATCAATTACACTCCATGCCTTTCCGTCCCTTTCCTCTCCCTCTCTCCTCCTCCCACTCTATCCCTTCTCCTTCCTTCCTCTCTCGTACTCTCCTTTCCTTCCCCTTCTCTTCCCTTCACTTCTTCTCCCACCCTCTCTCTTTGCCTCTTTTGCTGTCTTTCACTCTTTTCCTTTCTTCCTCTCCCGACCCTTCTCTTTCTCCTTCGATTCCCCTGTCTGCCCCTCTTTTCCATTCGATTCCCCTCTTTTTCCTTCTTGTCCTCTATTTTTCCTACTCTTCCCCTTTTTCCCACCTCTCTGCCCATCATTTCCGCGGTTTTCCCTCACAACCTCTTCCTGCTCTTCATGCTTCTCCCCGGCCGCCTCCGACTTCCCGCACCGCCTCAGCGCGCTGCCCCCGCGTGGCCGGTGCGTCATCCCAGCGCCGAGTGCCGGCGCACGCTGGAGCGCGAGGTCGAACCTGCGCGCCGCTACAGGAATTCAGATACCACAGTCACGTTCTCATTTCACGTCATCGTTTCTGGGATGCCTTTGTTGTTGTTTGCCTCCGCGACTGTACGTTGCGCGTTCCGTGGGAGCAAGAACCGTTCGGGGCCGTTACTACTCCAATATCGAATTTGTTTTATCAGTATTTATTTCGTGCGAGAATTTACGGTATCTGGAATTTAGTACCAGTGGTTGAGGTCTATGGCCTTCTATTAACTACAGTTTACGAACTTAATGCAAATGAATTCTTGTTTTGTTGAAACAGCATATACGTAAACCGAGCTGGCGTAACACGTACTTGTACGGTGCCGATCTCCAGTGTCTTTAGAATGCGCGCGCACAAGTATTTAACTCGAAACATAAACGTTACGATCTTTAGTATTTATAAGTTATTACTGAAAATAGCGTGGACGTGCCTTCTCTACAAAGTCGAGGTATTATTGCTCAAATGAAATTAATTGTCTCTATAAGAATTTATTACGCAATCGTAGGCTTCCGCGGCCAGAGCCATGTGAAGGTTGTAGGCTGTCCGAGTGACGCCGCGTCAAAAGTAGTAATGCCGACGTTTCGACCATCCTGTGGTAGTCTTCTTTAGGGCTAGAATGCACTCCCGGACACTTGAGAGTTTTGACGGGAATTTATTACATTGTCTCGAATTTTCGATCATAGCCTAAAAGCATCACCACAATTTACCTAATATCTCGTATAAACAGAAGGAACACTTGTTGTGGAGTTTCTGGAGTTTCTGTCAAACTCGATCAAAATCATTACTGATATAATAGATTATTCAAATTGTGAGATTATATTCCAACAATCAGTTTCTTCTTACTTGTGTATCTCCTGACGCATGAGTATGACACATCAACAATTAACTAAACAATATTTTATTATTACGGTCTACAAGACAGCGAAAATAAACTTCAACATCTTCGTTCTGCAGACAAATCATATGAAGTCTTACCTATAAAGAGTATAAATTCATGTTCACATTTATATCATGCACGTATTAGCGAAAAATAAAGTATCAATCTGTACCACGCATCTCTTACATATATTATCGTACTTTAGAGTTCTTATTTTCTTTTCATGAAATAAAGATGCAAATAATTGTGTATTTATCTAACAACAGCTCGTCGTGAATTACAACTGAGAATATTTCACGTGTTAATACTAAGCTTTTAATAAAAAATGTACAATTGAAATTACGTCTTTACGGCGTTGAAACTCGGCGGTCACCTTAGACGATTTGAGTTCCACCGTTCTTCAACATTATTATCGACGACTATGTTTTATTAGTGCAAATTTATAGTTACATATGATGTTAACGTATGATACTTCCACAGTAACCCCTTGTGTTTTCTATTTTCGCTGATACGTCACAGTAAAACTAATTTGCAGGGAAATGATTCGTGTCAGGACGAATTCCTATTCACGTGTAAGGACTCTTCTACACTCCCCCCCCCCCGGCACCTCACCTACGAACGCCTTACCCACTCCATCATACTCCGCCACTCCCCGTCCCTTCCCACCATTCCTTCCCCTCCCCACCCCTCCCGTGCCCATACTTCCCCACCATCGCCTCCCTCCACCTTCCCTCCCCACACCGCCCCCTCCCACCCCGTCTCACATCGTTTCTCCTTGCCCCTCGTCCGTTGATAAGTTTAGGAATGATCTACATAGGATTCTCCCTCTCTCTTCCCTCCTCTCTCTTTCTCCCCCAGCATTCTTCTGCAGCGCAATTCTTTGATTTGGACGCTGTGCTGTGCCTTTCCGGGTCGCTGCTCGCGGCGAGGCGCCGCAGTTACCGTTCCACGTGGAAAATGATCTGCGCAGGAATTGGGTCAGAAATTGGCTGCTTCTCTTGCCTCTCGCAGGAATTTCTCTCGGCAGAAGACATCGGGGAAATCGGGCGCTTCCATTGCCTTCCACGCTTTGACGAGCGCCGCTGCCTCACACGGAGCATAGAAACGTTAGGAGATCTCATTTAGATGATATACATTTTTGTTGTGTTAGAAGCAGAAAAGAGTAGTTTGCGAATTGTATTTCTACATCCGTGTGATATTATTGCTTTTTAAAGTACATAAGAACTCCATTAAAGGATATCCGACCGGTTCGGATAATAATAAAAATTTGTATTATTGGATAAAAACTAAGACATTAAGTAAAAGAGATAAACCGACAAAAACAGATACTGGGAGTTTATTCCTTCAATTAAATTTAAAACAGAGAATAAAGCTGGAAACATTGTGGAATATAGATGAAAAGTAAATAGTATTTCTTTCTTCAAAACTCGTTTCGGATAATTGGAGCTCTACGCTAGAATACAGTGAAACCTATATTAAGCGATAACCACCGCGGTGTACCGGTTTCAGCGAAAATTAATCGCTAACACCTGAGGTAGGAATAAAGTTTATGAGAATATAGAAATTGGGTACAAGCTTTTTACACATTTGTACACGTACACAAAACTACTCTTTTGTGCTTACTCTCTTCCTTTTCTTATGTATTGACCTTTCCTTTCAATTGAAGTTAATAAAGTCAATTATTTTCACTGTTCTTTATTTAGGTTTTTCCATACTTAAAAGTTATTGTAATTTTTCTCGTTGAATGCCCTTTCTCTGTATCTAATACAATGATTTACGCTTTAACTATACTTCAGAAATACATTTTACTTAGAGCTCTTTGCTTTTGTCATCTGAAGCCGGCAATTCTCTATATTCGAATTGGATGTACCACTAGATACTATGACACGTGAAGTTCCTGAGATAGTTCTGGGATCAGCAGGAAGCGATACACTATGTGAACACATACGAAGCAAAAGGAATAAATATCCATGACCAGGGAGTCCATATCTTCGGATCCAGTCACTGAGTGGCCCACACATTTAGTCACATTGGCCATCCAGTTTGGAAAACATTTTTTCTGTGTATGCATACGGAATCATATTATTGAATAAATTATAAATTTGTTTTTATCTCCTTAATTGAAACGAACAGTTAGATCACCCTTGAAGATGCTTCTCTTTTCCCAAGTTCTTGAATCTTATAATGACCAGTCTTCATTTGAATCATTAAAATTTACAAGGAAAGAACATCACGTTTTCTACCATATTTCACATTTAAAAAAAAACTGTGCGTACCTTTCTTTAGGGTCATAAAGAGTATGGGGACTCATTGCGTACCCGCTGATCGAATCACATCGACTCAGTTGCCATCGGTTCACAAGAGAAATTACACATCTCATAAATCGTCAGTTTTGTGTTCAGGGAAGAAATATGATAAGAAACTAATCTATGACATGTTTACTACTAAAAAATATAGGTACTTCACAAGAAACACTGGCATTAGTACAGCCTTCTCTTTGCACACGAATGAATTTATCCACTTAAATAAGAAGTGTTTTCCTGCAGGAGGCAGGAATCGGAGGCACAGCATTTTAGGCGGGGTCACGTTTCTTGTGCAGTGACGATGTGTACTTGCGGGATTAACCTCAATCCTAGAACTTCAGCAAAACGGTAACTCCATTTTGGTGCGTGATAATATTGGGTTTAGTGCCTTTTTGGTCTTCATGGATGGCGCTGTGCAGTGGACAATGCGGAATTTGCCTCTACGCGCAAGCTGGCGTCGGTCGCACAAGCGCACAAAGCCACGCGCCACTTGTGGTTGTTTTCTCAGGTCCTGCGCTTGACCCGACTGTGTTTGTCCTCTCATCACGCCAGTTTCCCTGTTTCCCCCACTACGCGCTCACAATCCGGAAGGTCGCTTCGTCCTTGCATTCTCACGATAAGTTAATTTTTCTCTGAATGATTATTTCCAATCTCACATTATATAATAATACTACACGAAACTGCGGAAGTGTTTCCAACCAGCACTTTTTTTCCTCTGCGCATGGATTGAAACTTAGGTCCTTAGAATTAGGACATAATAAAATATATAATAAAATACAATCCCATTCACATTACCCATACACAACCGTAATCAAACTCAACCTTTTCGTCAAAATAAAATAAAGTTCAATATTTACATTTATAATTGTCAAAAATTCAGAGATTTTCATTTATAATATTTCAAGATGTGGAGACATATTTTATGGAGGGAAAAATCCCTTTAATCAATGTTGTTCTTTTTAATTGTGATTTTTTGTCATTTACGAAAATACATAGTTTTCCGAAAATTTGACCTTAGCCATTTTTAAGGGACCTTTATTAAGAGCTCTATCCGAGGAAAGCATTTAAAGAAAAAAAGTGAACACGCATTTGAAAAAATAATTGATTAAAAATTGCCTTTATTTCTTGCAATATTTTGCGAAAACTACTCATATTTTCAAAACATTGTACCTGACATTAATTCAAGGCGTCTTTGAAGAAAATATTTATTTAAAAAAGTTAATATTCAATATTGCAGTTGGAGGGAAAAGGTTTGCAATTTTTGAAAATTGAGAAATTTCTACGAAAATAGGATCTGCGCTATTGTGGCGCCAGCCTTGATCTCAGACAGATAGGCGTTTTGCCGTCGATCAACTTTTCAATATCAAGGACCACAAAACATAGATTATGACTGCACAACGTGTTTAAAAAGAATTTATCACATACAGGGATAAGATTTATTCATAATTTTCGTTATCAGAGTCCATCAATACAAATTTTTTTCTAAACAAAATAGTGGATTTTTGCGAAGGAAAGTCAATACTTTCTCTTGACTACGTAAGTACTAAGTAAGGCGAGGAAGTAAAAATTGATGTAAATACGCAACAAGCGGCGTGTGTGTTTGTAATGAACCCAGAAACTAATTTTGTTTGATATAACTGTCAATAACACTTGTTTATAATGTGTCAGAGAAAAGTGAAAAAAAAATTAGAGAAGCAGCATTTGGAGGCCGTCAAAATGTCCCGACGCAATATGTTAATGTATTATGAATTTCCATTTGATAAGAGTGTCTGTAATGAATTTTTGATGCATGCATCACGTGTTTTTCTACAATAGTTGCAAGTTTTATACATTTGTAACTTTATACTGTACTGTACGTTTATACTTTATAATTGGTATTATTACACTTTATTTTTTCCATTGGTTTAGTATAATAAAAGTATTCAACTCTTCTTATACTTTATTAATTCATTTTACACTTTAATCGCTATTTACTTAACCGAATTATTTCCATTAAAATTGTTCCCTGAATTTGGTGGCTTAACTATAACAATGAATTGTACACAATTCCATGCCATTTATTTTGCCATTTTGAGTATTTGGATAATTTAAAAATAAAATTATAAAATGGAGGAGAATAAATTATTTACAAAATCAGAGAAGCTGTACCTTGTTTGAGTAGATTGTTCGAGTATGAAATAGTCAATAGAACATCCCAATAACCTATCAGCAAGGTATTACGCGAGACACTTCATTTCCGTTTGTAAAGTAGGAATTATTGAGCTGTGCAAATGCAGTTTAATAGGTATTACGGAACACTATTTCGGATAATATAAATATCCTGTTTCATTATTCAATTTTACCTCTGATGACATATCAATTAATAAGGCTATGCAATTTTAATTCTGATAACGATTCTGAATTTTCTGGTGTAAAAACGTGAAAATATGTTACATTTATGAAGTGGTCTGTTGTCTGTTTAGATTTTAATAGGAATTATTTTCGATTAGCCAAGTTTATTGCATCTGACTGAGAAATGTGTGGGTTGAAATGATTTAGCATGCTTTGCAATTTAGCATGCAATAAGCTATAAATACATAAAATAATTATAAGGTATAAATTTTGTGCGGACTTTTAATCATTATTCCGTAATGAACTGTTAAGTGAAGTGTGAATGAATAAATTAAATGTCAGATAAACATTTATGTACCTTCAATCTTCTTTTCTGAATATATTTTTATTAATTTGATAATTTATTTTCCCTAACCCTTTCTGCTACAGCTTCGGTTGCTACTGCTGCTGATTAGGGGACAAAAGTTTTGTTACATTGAGAGAGACAATGTAGATAAGTACATATAAGGAAAAGTTAAACATCGTTTTAAAGTAACGCATATGATACTAAATCAATTTTCTTTCAGATTACTAAACGGGAAGTTTTCATAAAATATTTATAATTCTCACTTATATTCACAGTTCTATTTTCAGTTTTCCCGCGATTCGTTCACTTAACACATGGAACGTTAATTATGTTTCCATATACATTCATAATACTTTTTGCCTTCATTTTTTATTTCCGTTGACTTATTGATTTTATCCTATAGTAGTGGATCTAGAAATGCTTCGCTATTGCTGTTATATCGTACTTCACAAGCTACCGCTCATGTTATTGTTGATCACGTTTTACGCTACGTTCGGCAAAAATTCTAATGGATGACTTTCTCGCGAGTTTGGGATTGTTCTTGGTCCTATTGATTGATTGATTTTTTCGTGTTTCCGGGCGCGTCAACGGCTTTGGTTATTAGTCCCGTAAGTGTAGTACATATTTTTTCTTGGACGATGGCGGTGATCTTTCCCCGCTGGATAGCCAGATCCGGCGCCGATCTACCGCCGGCTAGTGGGGTTTCCCCCTACTCAAGACTCTCCCATCAGCAGGGCACTGCACCAGCTGGGACAAGCTCTAAGTTCCCGACCGGTGTCCCGGAATATGCGGTAGTGTAATGCATATTAGTGTAAGTGTGTGTGTGTGTGTGTGTGTGTGTGTTTAAGGGGAGAGGGTAGGCCAAGGAAGCGGAAGAAAAGATCGCGCGCCGTCCGTGGCTCGAGTGTCAAGGGTACTGCTCCAGCATTCGCCTGGTATTGATCGGAGGAACCACCGCAAACTACCGATCAGAGCAGCCGGCCTCTAGAATTCTCCTCACGACAGCGACTGAATTCGGCCTAGCTGAAAAGCTAGTGTCTAAAATCATGCCACGTCAGGACTCGAACCTAGGACCTCCCGGTCAGAGGCGTTGCAGTGACATCAGTTGATTCACTGAGCTACTGCTCCCGGTTTGGTCCTGTTAGGACACGATTGTGAAATATATTATTGTTAAAAGTTCTCCTTCAAGTTTGGACATGCGTTTGTAATGACATTGATATGGAGAAATTTGATTTCCCGAGAAAAAGTTCAAATAATAATTCGGACCTATAGTTCACAATCGAGGGACAGAATATGTAGTCACAGACGCTCAATACTTGACTGTGCAGAGGTTGCCTAGAGCTTGCGTACAGGGGCGCAGAAACGCTCCCACATGTCCGATTTAATGCAAATCACTCTTTAAACTCTCCCGATACTAAAAAAAAATAAAGAGTGAAAATTTTAGTGAAATCGGTCAGTACTACTTTTTAATATATATGCGACAGACATAGGCACATTACATTTAATTATATGTATATGTATATGTATATATATATATATAATACTGATAAACGTCTATTAATTACTAATAAATGTAATTCTTAATCAATTTTCGAATTTATAAATAATTTGGGCGCCAATAAAAGGTTACACTTGAATTCCTGATTATTTATTTCTGTCTTCGGATATATTACGTAAATTCCGCTAGCTCGGTCGACGGGTTCTTATAAAATAATTGTTGCTACTTACTTCGCAACTAATTACTCAATCTGCCATCCATACGGGGTGGCGAGGAATCTGAAAATAATTCTAAAATGTCTACTCTAGGATTGCACGTAATGGCAAATGAGAATCAGCTTTCTTTCAAACTATGATTTATAATTTATTATGCATGCCATAAGTTATCAGACTATTATTGATTATTACAATTTATCGTTAGGTCATGACCACTTTTCTCGTTATTGCAATAACAGCTTTATAGAACATTTTATCCTTTCTTGCCTCTTCGCGCGCATGTGTAGACCAATCTTCCTTCTTGTTGAAATCCACGATGATCAGCGATCAAGTCGAAACTTCCTCCAACCACTTCACAAACTCTGCCTATACTCTTCGTCTTGCGCCTCAGGTGAGCACCTATTTCAAACTGATTACTTTTTCTAAGAATAATATCTTTCTAATTTATTATTTTCTATCACCTAACCTGGCAATTCACAATTCAGTGGTAAAATATCTAAGTCAAGTCTTGTAACTTCACCGCGAAAATATTCTTAGTTCACTTTCCAGTTCACTCATGAAAATATTACAAGTCCGAGTTTGCAATGGTACAACACGTAACTTTTACAAGTTCCAGTTGTACACCTAATGCAGAAATATTCTTAGTTCAAGTTCAATGTTCACGCTCACGAAATATCACAAGTCCCGATTTGATAATTAATCTCAGGAAAAACCGCACCAGCGATCCGCTGACCACCACACGAGTCGGAATGCCCTAATTCCCAATCTGAGCCATCCTTCAAAGCTCGCTGTGTTTTTTTCTCTATTGTCTTTTTTCGCGTTGCTACGGTGCACCTAGCGTGTTTATTTTACTGCTCTCCCGGTTACTACGGTGTCCTTTGCGTATCTACACCACAGAAACCCACGTCTTTTGCAATTTCTACAACATTTTGACATTTTTTTGCCTAAATAAAATGTCCGACATTGATATATATATATATATATATATATATATATATATATATATATATATATATATATATATATATATGTCTTCCGTTACGGTAGTAAAGATAACTGACCTGGCTACGGAACACGCGTGCTCATTTCTTCCCTATCTTGTTTTCTTTTCCAAGCTGAAGTGTCCCATGCACACACAAGTGTGGCTTAAAAGCTTGACTCGACCCGGGGTTAAATTCCGTCGTTGTTGCAGTGGAATAATCGGCGAGATCAGTGAAGCGGCGACAGATTTAAACTAGCTTGAAAAGAGTGTGAACGATCCACTTTAAGGTCTATAAGCCATTATGGAATAAGAATACACATGCAAGCGTGACTTGAAGGACCTGAATCGGTTTTATGTACGTCGCGATTCATTGCACAAAGAATCAAGCAAATACTACCGTGAACCGATTGACAACTGTCGCGATGCAGACTTGTCAAACCTCACGTGATTATGGGTGCCTGCTTTTAACATACCTTCAAACCGCGCTTGGAATCTGGTTACCGCCGTAAATATTTTGCCGATGCAGTGTTTCGAGAAGTTGCTTTATTTTGATATCAATGCTTGGGCGACTTATTTTTTGTCCCAATGCAAGTTACCCTTTGAAGAGACTCAGCCCTAAAGGTCTCCTTAGGGAAGAGTGATATGCTGATTTTTCCATCCTCCTAATACCAATTCTACATGATCTCGAAACACTCCCCCAACTGAGCTGGCTCAGGGCGACAATTGATGTCATTGTAATGCCTCTGACCGGGAGACTCTGGGACTGGAGTCCTGACGGGACAAGATGTTCCACTCTGTAGAAGGATTCAAGCGGTCGGCTGCTCTGATCGGTAGTTTACTGAGTACCGATCGGTAGTTCCGATCAACATCAGGCAAATTCCGGAGTAATACCGTAGCCAGCGGACCTTGTTACACTTGCTTACATACAGTTTCATATGCACTACACTGCGACATATGTCGGAAGCGGAGTTGGTAGTTTGCAGCTTGTACCGGTTGAGGCGATGCCCTACGGGTAGGAGATAACTGGTTAGGGAATCCTCCTCACAACCCGACGTGAAGGTCGGCGCCATATCTCGTATTCCAGCTGGGGATGATGGCCGCCACCTCCCGCCATAAAATATGCACTACGCTTACGGAACTAATAACCTTAGCAGTTGACGGACCCGGAATCACTAAAGAATCAATCAATAGAAACACTGCGGCGCGAGTGCGAGTACACGCGTGTGAGGTCACAGCTCGCCCTAGACGGAAGTGCCCTCCGCGAGAGAGAAAAAGAGGGCCAGCGCTCCACAGCTGCCTGCATTGTCGGGTTGTCGCGTTGCTAGCAGGGCGGTGGGCGTTGCGGCCATAAACGTTTCACGACATTTACGACGTGTCCACTTCCGGTGTTGGCGCTAACGAGCCAGACAGTATGGCGGGTGGCGAGGGCAAGGGCGGGGGTGGAGGAGTAGCTGGAGGACGAGTAGGAAATAGGGTGCTGGAGGTACTGGTGAAGGCAACTGTAGCGGTGAAGAGACGTGGCTGCGGCGACGTCGGTGGCGAGCAAGGCGTGGGAGCAGCGTCGAAAACTTCAAATATGAAAATAACGACGAGTTGGAATATGCGAAAAATGAAGGAAAATTGATGTAATATGACACTGAGGAGGAGATGAACTGTCGTGACTGTGAATTGCAGAAAAGAATGCAAGTGTCTGCTACCTTATGCGACAGCAACACAGGGGGCGTAGTATGTGAGTGTATGAATTGATGAGTGAATGGGTGAATGATTGAGTAAAAAGGTACGTTAGTGGATAGATGAATGAGTGGATGGATGCATGAGTGGATGGATGCATGAGTGGATGGATGCATGAGTGGATGGATGCATGAGTGGATGGATGCATGAGTGGATGGATGCATGAATGGATGGATGCATGAGTGGATGGATGCATGAGTGGATGGATGCATGAGTGGATGGATGCATGAGTGGATGGATGCATGAGTGGATGGATGCATGAGTGGATGGATGCGTGGATGGATGGATGCGTGGATGGATGGATGCGTGGATGGATGGATGCGTGGATGGATGGATGCGTGGATGGATGGATGCGTGGATGGATGCATGCGTGGATGGATGCATGAGTGGATGGATGAGTGGATAGATGAGTGAATGGATGGATGAGTGGATGGATGGAAGAGTGGATGGATGGATGGATGAGTGGATGGATGAATGGATGGATGAGTGGGTGGGTGGATGGATGAGCGGATGGATGAATAGGCTAGTGAATGGATGAGTGGGTGGGTGGTTAAGGGGATGGGTGATTGATTTGTAGGTCGGTGAGTGAGTAGTTGGTTTGTGAGTGGGCGAGCGAGTGAATGAGTGAAGGGGCGAGTGATTGAGTGAACAGATGGGTGAATTGATAAGTGAGTGAGTGAATGGGTGAGTGGGAGAGAGCAAGAAAGAGTGGTAGGAAAGAAGAGGGAGCGTGAAAAAAGAAGAAATTAATGAAAGATGGAATAAAGGGAAGTAGAGGAAAAGGAGAAGGAGGGACATGGGCGACCGTATTACGAACGCGCAATTCCTTGCACTTTCTACCGTGGTCGTCCTCCCATTCCCCCCTCCCTCGTCCTCTGGCTTCCGCGTAGAGTTGCTTGGCGGTCACCTGCGGTCACAATAAAGTTCATCTGGGCCCACGAGGGGGAAGGCGAGGTGGCCGTGTGGCCGCATGAAAAGTGCGCTTCTTACGCTAATGTGCCGCCGCTGGAGGGGAGGGACTTTCAGTAGGAGGAGGGGCCGAAAACGCAGCGCTCGGTGAAAAACCTTCGCGGCCTGAAAAAGCTTTACCGTGCTAACGAAAAGTAATGTAGGTAAAATTTATTATTTGGCACCGTGTGTGTTTTATTACGTTCCACTATTGGTATTTCCGCAAAAACTTTCCTAAACCTTTATAACAAGAGCCAAGTGATTGCTCATCTCGTGATTACGAGTTTCCTGAATGTAACCACATACCTAGTTTTCTATCCGCCCGTGTCCTGTTCTTAAGAAGTCGTGTAACGTTCATCTTCACATATTCAAAAAAGTGTACCGCGTCCAGGTTTAATAAACAAGCGTTCGGAATGCTTTCAACACGAACTCGTATCCTGAAAAGAATCAATGAATATAAATGAGATGACGCGCCAACATGTTAGTTCCTCAGGAGTATAGGATGTTATCTATATTCAGGGAGACCCCGATCAGAGGAGCTGGCTGTTAGAATTCTGCTTTGTAGAATAGTTGAATTCGACCTTTATACGTGGCTTATGTCGAAACTCCGCTCTCTTGGGTCTCGAACCCTAGAGCATTCTGAACAACGATGCTGCACTGCAGCGGTTAATTTATTGCCACTGAGCTGTTGCATCTGCTGAAAGGAATAACTCAACAGAGTCGTTTGTGACATATATCACCATGATTGGGGACAAGGGGATATGTATGTGCTCTCTAACAAACGTACAAACAATTCTGCGTTTAGAGTAATGGCCGTTGCGGACAAAAATATTTGCGTGGTCATAACTATATGGCCAGAACACCAAGTTTGATGTTATTGTACTCACGTCCTTGGCGACATAATGCTGTTTTACAAGCCGATGGTTACATTGTACTTCAAATGTCATAAGTCAATAGCGCTTGACA
Source organism: Teleogryllus occipitalis (assembly GCA_011170035.1). NCBI lineage: Eukaryota > Metazoa > Arthropoda > Insecta > Orthoptera > Gryllidae > Teleogryllus > Teleogryllus occipitalis. Next base: position 90,487 of record BLKR01002586.1, on the reverse strand, counting down.
GAAATGGAACCCAGAACAACATGTAATTTAGGAGAATTGTTTGCTACTTTACTAACGAACTAACTTGTCTTACCACGAAAATCTGTCTTATCAAAGAAATGCACGAAATGAGAGGTGAATTGGCTCTTGCGTATGATATGTGGTTGCATTGTGACTGAAATGAACAAGTTTACTTTTCGTGATTAGAAAGTGTCACTCCAATGGTACAATATATCACCCTTAAGATCCACTTCAATACAATTGGCATTGCTCATTATTATGTTCTTCTTTTTAATTTTACTTCATTGAGCTTCACAACACTTTACGACCTTACTCTATGCACTATTTCCCAACATTGCCCCTGGTTACGTGACCATCTTTATTCTGTATCCTGACTTGCAAAACTTGTTTACAAATCGTTACCAGTGGGTAAAATAACAACGCTAGCAATGCTAGATATTTTCAAACGTCTTATTTTCAATGGAACTTTTCCGATATCCATTCTGCGGACGTGATTACGCAAACTTGAAAAACATTGAATTATACATTTAGTAGTGAGCTTGCAGGATAACTCGCACATATTCGTCTCTATTTTGGTATTGCATTTACAGTTGACTGTTCTCTTTATGCCAATTTGTTGCTCGAGAAATGTACGCGCTAACTCTACTGGGGGTCCACAAGTGTTCTTTGAAACTTGTAGTTCGAGCGAATCGTTTATGTTATGCAATATCAGGACAAAAACAATGTTTTCAAGAACGACAATGGATGTATTCTTTGCTGTTGAGTTTCAAAGTGATGTTGCAAATTGGCGCAAATGTAGGAATTGGAAAAAATGATAAGCTCGGATGGTAAGTAAAAAGACATTTCTAAATGGTGAAACATCTGCTAGATTTATTAAGTGTATTATAAAATTTGAAACATCATATGTTTGATGTTGCTTATACTCGCTATGATTATCGGGCACAAACAAGCAGATAAATTTGCATACTCCGTACTCAGTAAATTGAATGATTTCGTAGAAAATGTTGGATGAATTCGCAACCAAAATATCCATAAGTTAATTTTTACAAAAGGTGATCGAATATGAATAATCTTGAAAGAAATTTGAATCTAAAGAAGAATTTAAATATACAAGGTTTGAAACGTTGTAAAAACTTTAAGAAGAATAAACGCTCTGTCAATAATTGGTTTTAAAATTTAATTGAATAATGTCATCAAACAAAAGTACATACAAATTTATTATAAAATATTTATAAAACATTCAAACTCGAAATACAAACTAGTTTCGAGGAATAGTCTTATCCTAATTGGTTACAACAACACAATCTACGATAACATGAACAGAGCACGAAGGAAGGGCTGGGAAGGATTAGATAGACGAGTACGTAGGAATAGCCATCTTTTCTTGTATACCCTTCCTTCAGTTTCGTATTCAAGGCATTGCACAACTCTTCAGCAAACAGCGTTTCTTAAAGTTATGTAACAATGAACAGCCTTTAAACGAGTCATTCACAAATTATGGCTTAGAGTTAATGTTTTAGTGATTCAAATGACAAAAAGATGGGGGGAAGATAGTAGCAACTAACAACACGTGTTATAGTTTTGTATTAGATACGAAGTTTTTATGTTGATCATTTGTAACTTGCGTTCTGTGTTGGGGTAATACAAAGCTCATTAATTCCTTTCTTATGTTCAGGTTTATGTCATGGTCACAATACTCAAAAATAAAAAAATACAACTAAAGAATGCCGTAGAACGCCTTGATGAACTGTTGCATTAAACTGTACTTGCTTCACTTGCTTGTATGCATTGCATACAATTAAATCATTTTTCAGGAAACGAGCTAATTACACCCTCCCCTTGTTATGTATTTGGCGTGAGTGGAGCAAATCTTGACAATATAATCCTCAATCTGACGAGGCCCGCTGTAGTGGGAGCACTATAGGAAGATTACAATCGAAGCAATTAGGTTATTTAGTTGGTAATGTCCGGAAGAGAAGTAGGGCGTGAGATAAGATAGAGGAATAATGAAAGTGAATCGCTCAAGTAGACATATTGGACACGATTAATGTAGAATGACATTTACGTCAATGTAAGAATCAAATTGTGCCGACCCAGCTGATATTACGTAAAATGCATCTGGTGTGTAATGTGATGGGCGTCATAGAAACAATTAACCACCTACAGCAACAAACTCTAAATGTGATAGTTTTTTTCATCAGATGGAAAATGAGTTTTGCAAATCTTCAAGGTAAATTATTAGACATTTTCAGAGGTTATCGAATCCACGACAGATTGATGACTGTATGCACATTATTGCATAACAATAAGGTGTATTTATTTTACGCAAATATGAAAGTTTTTGGGAATATTGATTTTTGCTCTAGATGAAGTCAACACTTTTGCAAATAACTGGGGGAAGTATATATAAAAAAACAACAACAGATTTTTAACATAGTTCAATGACTTGCATATTTCTTGCAACATACACAATATTACTTAATTACATTATACGTTCCTCTCTTTGCAATTTAAGAGATTGCTTACTTCTTTGCAAATACTCAATAGCATTTTGTGACACACAAGGAACCTTAACACATTCAGCATCTGAGGGCATTGGGTTGTATGTTTTGGAAAAGAACACAATTCTGTATTCTTCGTCATCGCTCATTGCTGGGCCCATGTAACTTGTTATTGGTATTTAATATACGGTGTTACATATTCTAGAAGAATATAAATAAAACCTTGTGAATTCTACTCGGATGATAAAAATAATACCAAAAAGAAATACAAAATAAAAACGACAGTCAGCTTCTGCGCGCGGTGCTGACAGCTGTTCTAAACTCCGCGGCAGTCCTGTGTAGCGAAGCGTGCAACCGCGGGCGGGGGAGGCGATGCGAGGCGGCGGAGGTGGCGACGGCGCTGGTGGCGGCGGGTGGCGGGGTCCATGGAGCTGCGGTCTCCCGTGGTGACTGGTGGCGCGCGCGGCGTGCGCGAGCGGAGAGGGTGGGGAGGGGAGTGGAGGGGAAGGGAAGGCAGGCCGGCTGGTTGTGGCGACGGAGCTCGGGCGGTGGTGTCGGAGGTGACGATGCGGCGAGCGGTGGGCCAGGAGCAGCGGGCGCAGTCTTCTTTAATAGTGGCAAAGGCAACAGTGGAAGGTCGTGCCATCGGTGCCCTATGCGGGGTGCATCTAAGGCAGGCGCCGAGGGTGCGTTCCACGCGCGGTTAATTGCGCTCGTCACGCCCGTTAGACCTGCGCGCAGTGCCGCCGCGCCTCCCGAGATAGCGCAGTCGTCGCCGAGGCAGACGCATCGACGCCCTCGCTTCCGACGCTGCGTTTCCGAGTCGACGCCGCCCGCTGGCGCATCAACGAGGCAAAGGGCGCGGATCGTTTCTGATGCCGTAATTCATGAAAGAAGTATGCATTGCCCAGACGGCAGTCTTTGGTAGTGTGTTGGTTCGAATCCTTCGTTTAGGATGCACGTTTTGTAGGTTCATGATTATGTCGCATGAATAAAAATTTTAAATATTGTAAACAAATATGTATCGCGTTTAATAACTCATTATCATTGTATAATTTCCCACGAAATCTACAAGTCATCAGATGGCTTTGGAAAAAAGTCATAAGAAATAGAAAAAAAATTCATAGAAAACAATTCATAATATACTTATCATACTTCTCTCTCTTTTAATTTACATTACGTATAAACAACTTTTCGCATAATATTTCGTAGACTCTGAGATTGCTAACTGCTACACCTGTACGTGTTATTGAGATAAAGACTTCATTCATTCTTAACTCTGAAATATATTGTCCTCTGACTTAGATCATAAGATCAAATATAGTTTCGATCGTCAATTGACCTCAAGATTGTAGATCTAAAGAGATACACTATGCAGCTTAATATAATTTTCAATCTGGAGGATGTTATGTATTTTTCGTTGCTTTCCTCAACAGGCAGAAAATTCCGAAGCATCACTGAGCCCTCCATGTAACACCTTTCACAGCACGAATGCCAATACTCAGCACCATTAATTTCCTCAGCAGCGTCGCCACCCCCGCCACTGAGATGTGATGTTTTGGCGGAAGCGACAAATTGCTATTGCCTCCAACGAAATCGAACGCAGAGGGCGAATGTGATCTGATCACGCTACACACGAGTCATCTGAGGAAATATAGGATTCTTCTCAATACGCTTCTCGTTCAAATTGCATTAAAGAATCTTTGTTTGACATACATGTTACGTATTGATAGTTGCAGCCATGACTCATGTTATATCAACTATCGAAACGATAGACCTCAAAAACCAATCTTCCTTCCGTACTTTTGTGTACCTTCATTCCCACTGGTATCGTTTTCTTCACATTTTATATGCCACAGCGATTGTATTGATACTCTTTTTTCCGCATTAACAACTCCTCCTGGTTCTCTGCGTTGTGACCCTTGCCACACGCAGCGCCACCATCTGGCGCTACTTCTCCGTCACCCGTCCCAGCTGCTCCGCTGGCTCGTTCCCCGGCGCCCCCTCCCCGCCCGCGTCTTTAGATAAGACTTTATTACCCGCTTTATTGCGACGCCCCGCCTTTTCACGCGGCCCGCGCCCGGCGCCCCACCCCACCCCGGCCCCCGCCCCGCCCCCTTCGCTCTGGCCCGCCCGGTCCCTGCCCCGCCCTGCTCCCTGCCCCACCCCTGCGCACCGCCCCCTCCGCCCCAACCCCCTCCGCGAGGCCACGGCGCTGCTGGTAGGCCTTGGCTCGTACGCAGGCTGTCACATCAAGTAAAAACAGACAGACAGACTCTACCGTCCCTTTTTCATCTCTCCTATCGTTTGGTTTCATTGAAAAATTTCCACCACGAAGGATAGTTTCCACCTCCTTATGGCCAAACTTTTCTGTCGCCACCACTTCGTGAGTAATTGATTGTTAGTGATTTCGGGCGTGTCTACGGAGGGCATTAGTCCCGTAAGTGTAGTGCACGTTTTATCGGGGAGTAGCGGCAATCTTCCCCCGCTGGATGGTGTGACCTGGTGCAGACCTACCGTCGATTAGCGAGGTTTTCCCCTACCAAGTATCTCCCACCCCGGCGAGGCACCGCCCCTGCCGGGACGAGCTGTAAGCTCCCGAGCGGCCTCCCGATAAGTGCGGTTGTGTAGTGCAGGTTAGTGTGTGTATAAAGGGAGAGGATAGGACAAAGAAGAGGTAGGAAAGATCGCGCGCGGTCCATAACCTGTTTGTTAGGGTACTGATCCGGCATTCGCCTGGTGTTAACGGGAGAAACCCCGGAAAACTACCGGACAGGGCAGCCGGCCGCGCGAATTCTCCTTCAGACTGAATTGGACGTAGCTATCTAGCTAGTGTCGAAAATCCTGCCGCCGTCGGGACTCCAAACCTAGGACCTCCCGGTCTGAGGTACTGCAGTGACGTCAGTTGATGAACTGCGCCACCTCTCCTGGTCCACCACCTCGTGTGATTGCCACAACTGTCAGGAGAAAAAGCGATATCATGTTGTTCGACTCTCCGATTCCCAAAAGTGTTGATAGCCAAAAATATTTATTTTGAGTAAACAAAGCGGATTCTGAGATTTTCCAGTTACAATTAGTACTCCCAATCGGATGAAAATTCCGAGGACTGGGATAGACACTGATTTTATTCCTTTCACGGTCTTTTCAATCATCTACTCTCAAATTGGACAGGATATCAGCCTTCGCAGACGTGTTTCTTGAAGGCATCTACTGGTTCTCGAGGCGTAAGGGAATGGCAACTTTTTAACCCTTCCACAGGGAAGCCCCGCCCTCATTTTTTTATGTTATCGAGCAGTACATCTCGTCTCCCATGTTCCACTGTCACTTCACGAATCCCAAAAGGAACCAGCTCTCCTCGCCATACGCTAACCCCTTTTCCGCATTTATCTGTGTATGGCCACAAAAGTCTGAAATGAGCTAATTAACAGAAATAGAGAATTGAATATAAACATACACATACATTAAGTAGTTTTAGAAGATTAGTATTGCATCTGATATTCATAGTTTGATGAAAAAACATAAAATGATACTTAATAAGAGTGTTGTGATAGATCAAACTAGTGGTGGAACAGAATGGCACAGTATTTTGTATTATTCTCGTATTAGTTTTCTTTTTTCTTTGGTCTGAGCTAGCTATTCGGACTTGCCACATTTTCTTGCCAGCTACCAACTATCGTCGCCCAAAGTAGTTTTTTTAAACTTTTCTCAATTTCTCCCCTTAATAAGTAGCCCCTAGTAGTGTTCACAGACAGAAGGACGGACGTTTTGGCGTCAATTGACTTTTCCGTATCAACGACCGACGAAATAGGGATACTGGTTACACCATGTTTTAGGGGATTTTTTTCTTGGTTTAGCAATTGGATTCATTCACTTTTTCGTTATCAAGGCTCGGCAATGAATTTATTTGCCGAAAATCCGCCATTTTTTCGCGCAGCATTACATAACGTTCTCTATACTATGAATATTACTCCGTAGATACGTATGTATACGAGAAGGTAATAATATGGAATAGTGTAAAGGAGAATATTGAAAGACAGGTGACTCCGCGTATTTCGCAGCCTTCCATCCATCATGTCTCATCGCTACATTCACTTACCTCGTCTTCATTGCGGTCTCTATTACTTCATCCCATTTTCCTCTACTTCTACTCTTCTTTGCCGACATCTCATCTCCTTGCGAAGCCCCTAGCAAAAGCAGCTCTCCTCGCTGCTACGGAGACGGCGGAGGCGGCGGAGTTGGCGGAGGCGTTGGCGGAGGCGGTGTCGGTGTCGGTGATGGCGGCAGAGGCGCAGATGCGGAGGCGGAGGCAGAGGCAGAGGCAGTGGCGGAGGCGGCGGAGGCGGAGGCGGAGGCGGAGGCGGAGGCGGAGGCGGAGGCGGAGGCGGAGGCGGAGGCGGAGGCGGAGGCGGAGGCGGAGGCGGAGAGGCGGAGGCGGAGGCGGAGGCGGAGGCGGAGGCGGAGGCGGAGGCGGAGGCGGAGGCGGAGGCGGAGGCGGAGGCGGAGGCGGAGAGGCGGAGGCGGAGGCGGAGGCGGAGGCGGAGGCGGAAGGCGGAGGCGGAGGCGGAGGCGGAGGCGGAGGAGGCGGAGGCGAGGCGGAGGCGGGAGGCGGAGGCGGAGGCGGAGGCGGAGGCGGAGGCGGAGGCGGAGGCGGAGGCGGAGGCGGAGGCGGAGGCGGAGGCGGAGGCGGAGGCGGAGGCGGAGGCGGAGGCGGAGGTGGAGGTGGAGGCGGAGGTGGCGGCGGTGGAGGAGGAGGAGGTGGCGGCGGCGGTAGCCCGCTAACGCGTGCGCAGCGCTCCGGATATTGGAGTCCTTGCTTCTTTCCGGGGATTCCCCGGGACGCGGTTCGGGTGGCGTCCCCCAGGGATTTGCTCCGCGCCTCGCGGGCCGCCGCTCGCTCGCTGCCTCCGCAGATAAGACCGAACACGGCACCGACTGTCGAGCGGTGCTACTGCTCCACCGCAGCCGAGATCCCAGAGCCGAGAGCCGACTTCTCGGTGTAAGAGAAGTAATTGGTGGGAGAGAGGAAATTTAGGAGGATTAGTTGGGGAAGGAGCGGTTGGGGTCTTTTGAAGCGGTTTGCTGATAGATCGAGGTGTGATTGTTAGTGGACGTTTTTCTCCGTGGCTTGCTGTCATGCTTTTGTCTTATCTGAAATGCACTCCTGAAATTGAGGTCCAATAGAAATCGGGATGATCTAGTAGTGCTTGTGATTATCGATTTCTCTTTAGTAAATTATTTTCGAGTTTCTCCTATGCTTTCCATGTGCATTATTCTATTTTTTTAAATTTCCGATTTCTTTATCTATAAAATAATATCTTATTAAGTATTGTGTATCATTGATAAAAATAGGAAACAAAAATAAATCGTATCCATTATATTTTATATTTGCATGGTTCAGCGCTCGCATTTACCTTCGCAGATAAGGCCAAACATGCCACCGACTGCTGTTATTGCTCCACAGCAGCCGAGATCTTCAGAAAATGGGGAAGTGTAAGCGAAATAATTAGAGAAACAAAATTGAAGAGATTATCCGAAGATATGACAATGATGGTTATTTGAAGCAGTTCTTAGTTAGATTTTGATGTTATATGATTCTTAATCAACGTTGCGTGCAACGATTGTTAACAGACGCTGGGACTATTTTATAAAATTGAGATACGAAGTAATTAAACGTTGAAAATATGTGTCAGCTCTTCTGATTATCAAATCGTATATCATAACTAATTTAAAAGTAAATTTTTCGTTAAATTTATAAAAATACAATATACAAAATATATTGCGTGTATCATCATTTCGAAAATATAATTGCTGTACATATTATTTTAAATAAAAAGGTTTAATAAAATCCAAATTAACAGGATAATTTTCTTCATATTCCTTGAATATGAATCAAATTCCACGTTCTTATAAATCTTTTACAGTTTTGATTTGACACTGCAGGTTATCTGAGCATAATGTAGAACAGTCTCGTAAGGTCACAACACTTTAGTGTTGCAAAAAACACAATTAACATTTGCTTGTAGCGAACGTATATTTCTCTACGAAATACTGAACAATTTTACAGACGCAACCACACGTAGTTATGAGGAGTCAGTCTTAGCGTCGACATCTGTTAAGGATTTTACTGGTCGCCGTCCGTTAATGAGTTTTAGCTAAAGATACTACATGAGTACTTCTATGTCAAGAAAAAAAAAAGATTTCTTCGTTTATGATTTTTTCTTTTAGAGGTGGAATTTCGAACAGTACTGAAATACGCACGACTAACAACACAAATAAGACTCGGTTGGCATTTTCTCTTTACAGGCTAAATGGCATCAATAACTTTTGTTTGTTGCCATACGTTACGAACAACCGAAACAAAGGAGTTGTCGCGAAATATGATGTAAGAGTACTCATATTTAAAGAAAATATATTTATTATTCCATTTTTCTTAATACTGTGGCTATCACCTCGGTTTAAACATTTCAGCCTCGTCTATTATTATCTCTTTCGAGCGCATTGGTATTAATAACTATAAAGAGAATCTTCGGGACCTTTACTGGCCCAATCGCGCGCACCGAAATAACGAAATCTAGGAGACCGTGGGGAGTGGAAGGGGGGCGCAGGGCGGGGGGGGGGGGGTGTTCGCGCGCTGCGGAGGCGGCGCGTCGTTCAGTACCCCCCTCACGTCGGCCCTAAGCCTCGCCAAATGGAAGGGCGGTTGGGAGGACGTGGGAGGCAGATACTCGAAGCGTCTGAGAGTTGCGTAACTCCGTGTAAGGTTCTTAGCGGTTCCTTCCTGGGGCGTGTTTTAGAGATGGGTTTCGCGTGGCCGTTCAGGAGAGAGGATGCGAGTAGCATCACCGTCTACGGCTCAAAAGTAGAGTTCAACTCCTTCTTTTGGATTGAATTTGTTTATAATGGTCTTTTGGAATAAGTTTTTCTATTCTAAAAGTTTTCACGTAGAATTCTAAGTCTGCAAGTCGGAGAGTTGCCCCAAATTGAAGAAACCAAACCATGCAATCAACCTAAAAATAACGTTGGATTAAATGCAAATGATGCCAGTTTGAAATGACAGTAAACAATCGTTTGTTCTTGTAAATAAGTATACCAACCTGTAGTTATTACCAGTACTGAAGAATGCATTAGTTAATTTCCAGAAGGTAATTCACATTTCGGGTATATGGATGTCAACATTGAAATTTCATGAATATGACTGGTTTCATTTTATGTAATTGACCTCCATCCGTCTGTACCTCTGTATGTTCCGTCTATACCTCTCTTATTTCCGTTTCTGAGAACTGTCATTTCCATTTCTGTATTTAATATATTCTAAACTTTTCTACATACAATTCTAAGTCTGTACGGTGCAGAATTTTTGAAAATTGAGAAAATGAAACAACGCAACAAGTCTAAAAATAATGTTGAGTAAATTGCAAATGATATCGAGTTTAAATAACAGTAAACGATCGTTTATTCCTATAAGTATACGAACGTACAATGTTATTATCCTCACTGAAGTGTGCATTAGTTAATTGTAATTCACATTCCGAGTATATAAATTTCGACGTTGAAATTCCATGAATATGACTAGTTTCATTTTCTGTAATTGAGCCCACCAGCTCCATCTATATCTCTGTCATTTCCGTTTCTGAGAACGGCTAATAATATTGCGCTGAGTAAATCCCTTAAATGCAGGGCTTAGAGAGAACACTACAAGATAAATTCACTTCAGAGCCTCTATGTCGATTTCATTCGAAACGAAATACTCGGAATATGTTACGATTTGAAACTTTTATCTGGAACCGGAAAATCCTTTTCCAATTTCAATTTCCGAGGAGCAGAATTCTCCTCGTACTCCGTACGAGGTGTTATTTACGTGATCGTTACTACTTTCATGGGAAATACAAACGCATTTCTGCCAATGAAGTCCGAGAAAGACGATATATTTCCTTTTTTCTTAAACAGATGCAATTTGTTTCTGTTACAGAAAAATTAGATGTGATATATTGTAGAGAAATACATTTTATCTTGTAAGATGTAAAATGTTTGGTTCTATCAATTTTATTAAACCGATTCGTTAAAACAATAGGATATATGTCCTAAGTATAACTTCTGATTTTCTGCCAAAACGATATTTTTTCTGTTATCTACAAAGCAAGTGATGTAATGCAAGTAGATGACTCAAGAAGGTAAATAATGTATGAAACAGCGCAAATTCACATGGTGCCATATGCTCCGCGAAGTTTTGACAAACATTTATTGTCCATTTTCGCGATATATTACGTAGAACTGTTCTGAAAAGTTAAAAAACAATACACACATTCTATATCGTAGGATACTGTGAAGATAAATGAGTTAAATAATGTTTTCTATAATATAAAACAAGACTTTTATCTAACATTAAATTTAACACTAAATTATCAAACTTCCAACAGAACATTGTTAGATTGTTTTTGCCAAATGTTTACGCTTATGATCAAATATTTCTTATTTATGTACATCAATCTCCACTGAACCTACACAATTTCAATCTCTAACCATTCGCAACACACGCATATTTTATTGCTTACTCTTTATGTAGCTCTTAATTTATTGCTCAAATGATGTCCAAAATTGGTAAAATAATTTTCCAATTTTTTAGCGTGACTTATGATTTCTATTCATTTACGCATTTGTATCGAAAGCGGGTACCTTCTTCTACTTCTTATTTTCAATTATGCGTTTTATTTTAATTGAAACAGTTTATTTTTTTCGAACCTTCATCATGTATATCAATATTTTAATTATCAATATTTCAATTTCTACGAGTTCACTTCATTATCACAAGCCAATCCCTACTATGAAAAGAATTTGATTCACAAAATTATATCTTATTGATATTTAATAAACATTACAATCTTGATTCTAATATCGTAAATGAGATCTGATTGTGATGATACAATATCACCACAACGACACCAACAGCTATTCAGGCAATTCCCCCACACAGCACCACGGCTTCCTGTTGGCGAGCATCTGCCTGATAGTGCGGGGAAATCAAATGGAATCCGTTGCCATTCACGACCCTCTCGACGGCGTGGGCGCGGGCGGCTCCATTCAGCAGCAGCTTCCTGCGCGACCCATTGGGGCGCTGCGTTCGCATTGCCTGAGGCTTCCTGCGCCCTCCGCCCCACGGGGAGCCGCGACGGCGGCGAACGGCGACCCCCAGCGTCGCATTGTGCTCTTCCCGCCCCGCAGCCTCTCCACCGGCCGCCCTCGCCCCGCCACTCCACTCGTCGCCCCTCGTCGCTCCCCGTCGCCCCTCGTCGCCCCTCGCCGCCCCTCGCCGCCCCTCGTCGCCCCCCGTCGCCCCTCGTCGCCCCTCGTCGCCCCTCGTCGCCCCTCGTCGCCCCCCGTCGCCCCTCGTCGCCCCCCGTCGCCCCTCGTCGCCCCTCGTCGCCCCTCGTCGCCCCTCGTCGCCCCTCGTCGCCCCTCGTCGCCCCTCGTCGCCCCTCGTCGCCCCTCGTCGCCCCTCGTCGCCCCTCGTCGCCCCTCGTCGCCCCTCGTCGCCCCTCGTCGCCCCTCGTCGCCCCTCGACGCCCCTTGTCGCCCCCTCGTCGCCCCTAATACATGCTAGAGTTCTTGACTCAACTTTGCGGCCGATCACCTGTCCTGCCGCTTGTGGCTTGTAAGCCCGTGGTGCTTGGACCCTTCTACATGCAGGGGGGTTTCGTGGTGGCGAGCTGGCGCAAACCTTGCAGCCTTTTAAACCCGTTATGAAGCTTTCTTCCCTTGGCAAGTAGTCACATTCAACACTCACATTCAAACATCATGCAAGAAAGGAGAGGTTTAGGAAGGAATTGAGTATTATTGGCTCTGGTTGGGAAAGGTTTCGCCATGCCACAACACTAAAGCGACCATCCATGTCCAAGGCGAAATACGGACCCCCCCCCTACCCTGCAGCTTGCGGCCGCCGTATCCATTACGTTACGAGACCCGGCCATTTTTCAATATTTTATCTTCCAAATTTCTTCTTTCCATCAGTGCTCTCGCATAAATCTCTCTTCTTTAGGTTTTTCTCCAGATATTTTTCTTCTAATGCGTACACACCAAGGTATGGCAGAGAACATTCTTTATCCTTTTTAAAGGCATCGAATATTAGGCCTTTTTTGATCAGGAGTAAAATGCAATTCCCTTAGGTATATCACGGAAAGGATATAGAAGCGAAGGATATGGACGTGGGTTTCCAAGCCCCCCCCTTCCCGTTCTTTGCCACCGGGACATGGCTGCCAACTGACAGCTCCCGTGACGGCATTGTGCATTGTGGCACCTCCAAGGCAGCACCCCACCCTCTCCCGGCGACTAACCGATGGTAGGCACTCAAGGAAGGTAGGAGCGCGAGTGGAAGGGAATTGGCGAGAGGTTTCAGGTGGAGTAGGAATCACAGGCGGTTATTGAAATGTAATTACCAAAAATTCACTATAAAACATGCTTTACTCTTACAGGAATAATGACCTTAGCAGTTGACATTCCCTGAATCACTACTTAAGTAAAAACGTTCAATGAAAACGGGAAATTTACAACAAAATGGAGGTTGCGGGGGCGGGGGGGGGCCATCCGCAGGGGCCAGTGATGTCATCTGCTAATGAAAGATTCCCTTCTCGTTTCATTCCATTCCTCTGTGTTCCTCTTCGTCCTCTCGGCCCCGCGTGTTTCGTCGCCCTAGGCGTAGCATAATGCGGGAATCGCAGAGCTAGCCGTGTCTCGCACACGATCGCTAATAAGGCTGCCGCGTTTGCCACTCCGTGAGTTGCATTTCAAACGCGTCGTGGCTATTTGATCAATGGGTAGGGATATTTATGCAAGGGGAAAGCAGGCTACGAAGCTTGAGAGATATTGCAAATAGATGGTCATAAGAGAACATCTCGTGTGTAATGGGTTACCTCCATTACGGTTTACCGGTTGGAGCATTCTCTTACTCTTGTATAAACACTTAGTGTCACAGACGTACAAGGGAATGCTGTGAGAAACTAAATCAGAATTACAATTATTAAGAAGAATAAATAATATTGAAGTATTCTATTAAAATTAAAATCTTGTATGCGCTGAATATAGTATATCCGTGTCTTTTTACGCAATGGAATAAATTGAACAGTTTTATTTGTAAATGAAAAAGATATTTTGCTTTGTTATCTTCGCCGAAAATAATGAAGTGAAGTGTAATCAGAAACTATAAAAAAATGCAGAATGAGGGATGTTACTGTTCTATCGTACTTATTCGCCAAATCATCGTCACTCACCTAATTTACACGTTATTAATAGCTATATTTATTAATTCTTAACTCCATGATTAGAATTAAATTTTAATCGAAATATTGTCAGAACCCTCGAAGTGATGCATCCAAAAAATTGTCATTTTGCAGAAGAACTGTATTATACAGAGGAAAAATGTTCATTTCGCGACTCAATGGTAGAGTATAACTTCGTTTACCACATGTATTGTGAACTGTTCTTATAAGTGTACTAGCACAGACACAGCATTTTCTAAGCATACGTTTCTTTCAGTTGACTATGATTCTTTTCAGGTGCGTCACTTCTATTGCGCATGAACGACAATGAATTAGCATAATTACATTGATATTAGAAATAGCAAGAAAGGATAATGAAAATTATCAAACTAAGTTCTATAAGTAAATCTCAAGGGAGACAATTTTGATAAATATATCTTTCTTCTGCATATTACAGTACAAAAGTGCATTTCATACCAATTCTCTTTTCTCTTACCACTGCATCATAAACGATAAGTCATCACTATTCTAAGGTACATGAAGCTGAGATTGAAGATAATAAACAAGAATTTACCGTTCGTATCAATTAAATAAGATGATCAATGAAAATATGACGTTCCATCTCGTAACTAGAAACATACCGCAAATATCTCGCTAGACCTTCGAACAAATTACTTCCTGGATACTCTCAGTATAATGCGTGGCGTTAAGTACTACTGGAATGTGATTTCGCAATATTAGTGCATGCGTGATTATCAGAAAGACGTGCGAGCTCATTTATGGGCAAGGCACAAGGACAAGTCCATTTCTTTGTAAGTAAACAAAGCAATCTCTTCCCATACAAATCCAAATACTTTGTAACAATATTAATAAGTATTACCATTCAGAGGAATGTAATTTAATTGGTATTACAAGGTGATTATATCATTTCTAAGATCAGTTTTCTGTTTTTAAATATATATGAGAAATGAGGCGAAAAAAGTATCCAATTGATCCTTTGAGAATTGATTTGTACACGTATCGTTCCATTGCTAGTTGATCAGTCATGTAGAGAACTAATTAGTGCAGAAAGAACTACTATATCGAGTTCCGGAACTACGTTTCTAGGGACTGCGCGCCATCTTCTCTCATCATTGTCTCCTTCACTTCCCTTATACACGCATATTCCCATGGATCACACTGCCGCACATGTTGAGAGGCCACTCGAAAGCTTAGAGATTGTCGCGACTGGGACTGGAGCCTGCAGCCGGAAACTCCTGGAGGGGAAAAATTTGAAAGCTGACATTTAGGTTTGGAGCCCGATCTCACATTTAGGTTCCTTCCCCGGTGGGGGAGAAACACCTCCACTCTCGGTCCATAACATGCGGTACTCTCACGGCACAAATGAACAAAGTCACTGACGCGCCCGAAAACACTAAATACTCCCTCATGCCCACTTCTTGAGCAACTGCCCTAATACCCCCGTAGCTGCCTGAAGAAGGGTTGGGTAAATTCGGTAGTTACTGCGGAAATCATGTGGAAATCCGTATGAATGATTTAAGTGACTCAAGACATCGATTGACATCACTGCAGTTACTCTGACCGGGAGGACCTAGTATTCGTATCCAGATGATGGCAGGCATTTTGACATTGGCTACGTAGCTAAGTCGAATACCACAACTGTCTGGAGGAGAATTCTAGAGGCCGGCTGTTAATCGGTAGTTTCCCGTGGTTTCTTCGATCAGCATCTGGCGAATACCGGAGCAGTTTCTTAACAAATGAGCCACGGAAGCGCAGTTTCTTTCCTCTTCCTTGTCCTATAGTCCCACACATGTCGTGAGACAAGTCGGACCCTGAACCTGGGGCGGTACCCAGATGGTGGGAGATACGTGGTTAGGGAAATTCAGCCAGCCGACCTTATAGGTCGTCGCCGGATCTCGCCACATAACGGAGGGAGAATACCGCCACCTCCCCGACAAAAATGCACTACACTCTCGGGACTATTGACCTTAGCTGTTGAAGCGCTGGAAACCGTATTTAATCCATCTATCTATAAAGTCGGAGCATCGTATGTTGCAATGTAAGATATGTATTTAGTACAAATACATTTTTATTGTGGATGGGTTTTTTACCCACCCAGGCGGGTTGGGTGTCGACGGAGCGTCGGAGGGGCGGGGAGTAGCGCCAGCCCGCGCGACGCCGCATTTGCCTATCAGATCCTGCGGCGGCCCGCGTAAGGAGCGGGCGACTGGACGCGCTCTCCTGCAAATTTCCAATTCCCCTCCCCCGGCGCGCGTCCCCTTCTCAGGGTGGGGGCTGGCACGTCGCCGCCGGCCGCCACTGCACAGTGGCGCCAGATGCCCGAAATGGAGGGAAGAATATGGAAACTGCCTGTGGTACATGAGAAACCTCGCACCGCAATATCGTAACCACAGAAATGGATAATTTTAAATAGAAATTGAACTTTTTAATTGAAAACATTCAAGAGATATATTTATGATTCAATGATTGATGATTCCGGGCAGTCCTGCTAAACTTATTAGTCCCGTAAGTGTAGTGTAGTGTTTTACTCGCGGGAGTTGACTGTGATCTTTCCTCACTGAATAGCGATGTCCAACGCCGACCTACGAGTCGGTATGGAGGGTTTCCCCAGCCAGGTATCTCCCACCGCGGGAAGCACCGCCCCACCCGGGACACGCTCTAAGCTCACGACGTGTGGTAGTGTAGTGCATGTAACTGTGTGTAAGGAGAAGATAGGACAAGGAAGAGGAAGGAAAACTCACGCGCGGTTCATGATCCAAAATGTTAGGGGGCTGCTCCAGCGTTGACCTGGAATTGATTGGAGAAACCACGAAAACTGGCTGTTAGAATTCTCCTCAAGGCGGCGGCTGAATTCAAACAAGCTATGTAGCTAGTGTCGAAAATCCTGCCACCGTCGGGACCCGAACCCTAGGATATCTCGGTTAGAGACTCTCCAGTGTTATCAATTGATGCTCTGATCCACCTGAGTCGGTAAATTAACTACGAAAGTAAGGTATTACCTCTTGAGCGACGAAGCACTGGGGGAGGTATCACAAGTCTGATTGATTCAGAACCACTCAGATGTCACTGTGGGTTTTGAGAATTTAATATTTTAACAAGTAGTCGGAAAATGAATTCTAAATTGCACGGAATTCTTTCCCAAAGTTCTTCTATTTCAAATTTGAAGACATTTCCAGAATACATTGGCGAATATGACGGTTTGCTCTTTCCAAATCAGACAATATAGTACAGCAATCTCCCCAGAGATATACCAACTTCAAAAGTCCAAATCAACGTCCTGAAATCAGTAATTCAAGTATTCTTTAAGAGTCGGATTAGAGTTGACATAAACTAGTTCTCGATACACACTCACTCTAAATATTTCAGTACATTGGAACCAAACATCTATTGCAAGTGCTGCCAGAATTAAATTGCATACTATTCAACATCAACAACAACATTTTTACAGTTAAAATATTCGAATTCAATCGAATGTTCTTGTTGATTTTGTCCACTCATACCTATACTCCAATACAATATTTTTTTGAAATAAGCATCTATTTATTACTGGAAAGCACGTTTTTAGTGTGGAACGTATGAGTCTAAGCCCATTATTGTTGTAAATATCACTTTGGTTATAGAATTTGTTTTAATTTAACGTCCGCATATACAGTTTTCGGTCCCATTGTGAACAGGCTGTATATTGCCTTCGTTCCCTTTGTCCATTGCCTGTGCGCTCTTGACGCTTTCCTTCCATTTGCATGTCGAAGCTCACTTGTTCCCGAAAAACACGATGCCACCCTCTCTAGTGGACTCGAGAAAGAACTACAGAAGAGGTGAAATAGTCTGGCGTGTTTCTGACTGGGCTTAGAAAGGGAAATGAGGTGGTGAATGTAAGATAGAAAATAGGGAAATTTCGTAGATCTCTCGCCAAAATTTCCTATGTTAAGTAATCTGTAAATAAAATTAAGTTACAGATTGGTCATTTCGTCTCTTCCCCCCTCTCCTCTTTCTCTCTCTCTCTCTCCCTCCCTCTCTCTCTCTCTCTCTCTCTCTCTCTCGAACAATTCTCTTACATGCTGCATCTATCTGCTATTTCATTGAGTATGAATAATATGTAAGAATTATTTCTGAATATGTTGATTAAATGATTGGTTGATTGATTGATGATTCCGGGGCGTCAACTACTAAGGCTAGTCCCGTAAGTATAATGCATTTTTACTCGGGCGGCGTTGATCTTTTCTCGCTGGATGAGGAGATCCGGCACCGACCTACCTGTGCGCAAGCGGGGTTTTCCCCAAACATATCTCTCATGCTGAGCACCATTCCAGCCGGGACAAGCTCTAAGCTCTCGATTATCTCTCGGCATGTGTGGTAGTGTAGAACAAGTAAATGTAAGTAAGGGGGAGGATGGGACAAAGAAGGAGAAGGAAATATCGCGTGCAGTCCGTGGCCTATTTGTTAGGGTAGTGTTAGGGCCTGGTGTTGATCGGAGATATCACGGAAAAATATCGATCAGAGCAGCTGGCCGCTGCATTCATCCTCCAGCTGTGTATATAAAAACATTTATAAATATTTATAAAATATTCATCGGGAGCTTCATATGGAAGCGTGCTCTGAAAGAGTGAGAAGCGCCAATTGGAATAAGAACTTTGAGAGGCAGACGGATACTCAATTATATTTCTTATTTATCAGAGTCAATAAATCCCTCTTCCCCCAAATTAATCTCGAGTTACATCCGTAGCTTCTTCAATTGTTCCTCGAACTTGCAATTCGGACATCGGTTCACCTGGCTCAGAGCATCAACCGATGTCACAGCGATGCCTCTGACACGGAGGTCTAGGGTGCGACGGTGACAGGATTTTCGACACTAGCTAGATAGCTGGGTGAAATTCAGCCGCTATCTGGAGGGGAATTATAGCGGCCGGCGGCTCTGATCGGTAGTTTTACGAAATTCCTTTAATCAATACTAGGCGAATCCTAAAATAGTACCCTAACAAACGGGTCACGGGGCGCGCACGATATTTCCTTCCTCTTCCTTGTCTTATACTCACTTCTTACTCACAGCTACATGTGCTACACTATCACTGAAGATTAGCGCTTGCTCTAGTGCTCCCTGGTGAGAGATACCTGGTGGGGAAAACCCCGCGCGTCGACGTGTAAACCGGTAGCGGTAGCTCAGTGCATCAACTGATGTCACTGCAGTGCCTCTAACCGGGAGGTCCTAGGTTCGAGTCCTGACGGCGGCAGGATTTTCGACACTAGCTTTTCAGCTAGGTCGAATTCAGCTGCTGTCTGGAGGAGAATTCTAGCGGCCGGCTGCTCTGATCGGTAGTTTTCCGTGGTTTCTCCGATCAACCCCAGGCGAATGCCGGAGCAGTACCCTACCAAACGGGCCACGGACCGCGCGCGATCTGTCCTTCCTCTTCCTTGTCCTATCCTCTCCCCTTACACACACACTTACACTAACATGCACTACACTACCACATATTTCGGGAGACCGGTCGGGAGCTTAGAGCTTGTCCCGGCTGGGGCGGTGCCCCGCTGGTGGGAGAGTCCTGGTTAGGGGTAACCCCACTAGCCGACGGTAGGTCGGCGCCGGATCTCGCCATCCAGCGGGGGAAGATCACAGCCATCTCCCGAGAAAAAAACATGCACTACACTAACGGGACTAATGACCATAGCAGTTGACGCGCCCGGAAACATGAATAAATAAATCAATCAATCGACGTGGAAGTCAGTGCCGGATCCATCCAGAGAGGGAAGAACACCTCCATGTCAGCAAACTTACGCAATCCAGCGGATGTAGTTAATCACATCTCCCCCAGAGAGCGAGAATTTTCGGGGCCATGCGGGAACTCATTGCCAACGATACGCCGAGTAATCTCCCTGCAGCCTTTGCCACGCCAACTACCGGGCTTGCGCAGAAGGCACAGTCTCTGCCTTTGATCGCCGCTCTGCCACGCCACGCCACGCCACGCCACGCCGCGCCGCGCCCTAAAAGACGGAACGCTGATTGAGGGAAGCTTTTAGTCGAATGTCGCCGAGCACGGAATAAAAAGCTGCCATAGAAAAAAGTAGCCGCGAGTGAGTTGATAGATGATTACCCGTCCGCTAGATAGCGAGCTGGTTGGGGGGACTCACATTTTGGAAATAAATGAATGTAGCACACAATTTGTTTTCGGATTGTCGATATCTTTGTGGATATTTTTCTATCGATAAAATTGATGATTACCGCAGATAGATTGTGTAAATACATGTAGGAGAAGGAGAACATAAGTTATCTTTCACAAATAGTTGTATATTTACGCATATTATACACATCAAAATATCACATGTTCATTGGTTTGAGAAAGTTGTTGATGAAAACTTCTCGAAATATTGTTATGGTCTAATGTATATTGTTATGGTCTAATGTAAATTTGCAATTATTTGTGAAAAATAATTTCTGTTCTTCTTCTGCAATTACCGTTAGTTTATTGTTGATAATGGGACAACAATAATAAATAAGTAATAAGTAAATAACAATAATAAATGTGTAAGATAAGATACTTCATAAAGGAAAAATATGCTTCTGTAAAATTCCAAATAACCTTTTTGTAGTCGTTCCATGGGGCAGACGAAAATATTACCAGCTGTCACGGCCAGATTGTTACTTTTCTTTCTTAAAAACATAATTCTTTTTTTGGTAACTCGTGTCCTACTTAAATACAAATGGCAGATGGAATTATCCTCTTTGTGTACATATACCTATAAATCCTGCCACAGTTGTTTCGCAAATCTAAATTGCACTGTCAGGGATGCCAGATGATATGTTTTCAACATGCATGTCTGAGAGTTCTGTAGCAAAATTGCATTTTTAAAGATAAATTAGTGTCTGTCACTTGCATTGATTCTTCCATCTCATGTGAATATGTGCATTGGGAAACAATGAGACAACTTTTGATGGCTTTCACGTAACTTTTAGAGCCAATTTGGAACCTAAAGAAACAAGTATAGAAGGTTAATTTCTAGTGGCATCCTCAAGGAAAAGATACCCAGCGTTAAATATATTCCTTTCGTGAGTCGCTATGCAATGATATTTGATGGTTTAGATGAGTATTTTTGCCTTCCAAGTAGGCTAATAATAAATTTATAATGCAATAACTCATAAAATACAGGTACAGGTTTTGCAGCACAAATTCAGCTAATTTCAATTTCAATAGTAAATAGTAATGTTTGTGCATTTTTTTTATTAAAGACTACAGTAAAATATACTATTACTTTAGAACATCAGGCAAAAAAACTGACAACTACGTTAATAAACCTGCATAGAATTCAGAGACCATGCTAAATTGCTAATAATTTTAAGATTTTACTCATTCGACTGAAAAGAAAAAGTTTGTTGAGCTGTGTCGTGTATGCGACCGTGGGTTAAACCATTACATGTGGGGGTGGCTAAAGAAAAACGATGCTGTTTAATTGTTTAAATTATTTTAAATGTAATTAATTTTCATTTGTTAATTCGATTGGCTTCAACCATTCATCCACAAAGGTATTTGCGAACATTTAATGTCTTCTCTGAAATAAAGACGAAGGGCGCCATTAGCAACAGTATTTAAAAGTCGGGGCTGACTGGTAATGAAACTATACGCTAAAGCGGTGTTAATTGTACTAAACGACTTCAAATCAGTTTCTCACTGCGTCTTTCACCTCGCCCTGTTGGCAATTTTTTTGTGTGGATCATGAAGCCTGAGAAGAGACCTACAGCACATTTACATTTAACGCACTACAGTTTCCCAATAAGTAATTACCGACTACTCGAACGTGTCTTCCACTTTATAAACACAGAGGTGCTGAGTTCGGACACTCGTCAAAATCTCGCAAACGTCATGGCTCGCTGAGCACGCACTAGACCTGATGGGGGAAACGTTGCCTGCTGCCGCTGACAAACCCGTTTTCTACCCGTGAGGTACTGACATTGAGGTACATATTACTAGCGAGCGGTCACTCCGTAAGGAGACAAAACTCGAGACCTAGCTCTCCCAGGGAATCAGAAACAGTATGCAATTTAGTTCATTCTTCTTTGTGTAAATATGGTTGCGAATTTGCAAATCAAGGGGATGCAGAACTCCCAATGCTAGGAAAACGCTGGCAGAAGTTAGTATGTGTAATTAATTTGATATAAGTGTAAATAATCGTAAAATATACGTATGCCTAAATGTAGTGCCTCTGCTGTTCATGCATTCCCACGATTCCGATAGTAATAATAATAATAATAATAATAATAATAATAATAATAATAATAATAATAATAATAATAATAATATGTTTATCACGCTGACTTTACCTTTACTCAGTAAAATGAACTTTGGTATATATATATATATATATATATATATATATATATATATATATATATATATATATATATTTCGAGTCATTTATAAATTAATTTTTTTATAATAAAAATTAAAAAATAAAATAAAATGTTTTCAAGAGTAGATCAACTTTTGTATAAACTCGTTTCACAAATTTTCTTTTGTGTTCAATTCATACGCTGTTGTATTAAATACTTAAGTTTAACGATGCTATAGTACGTTGCTACAAGTAACATTTATTTAAGCACCTCATTAAGTGAACAGCATTTGTCTTCTATTGATATTTTTATGAATAGTCCGACTGCTATTGAACATTCTGTCGTAAATGGCTTTTCACTACATCCCCGTTCGACATGTAAAGTAAAGTACAACTTGAAATATGTGCTGAGATAATTTATTATGACATATCAAAGTTGTCCTCACTTGAAAGTGCCTTTCGAAGTCAGTGCTCTGTATTTTTTTAAGCTGTATTGCTCGCCCTGACCGGGAAAGCAAACCTGGATGAACCATCTGAAGGTGGGTGTCGATTGCATCACCAGTCATGTTCCTGAGAGAATCAAGACTTGCAATGGAGGAGGCGAGACACTGCTTTTTGACATTGAACTACATTACGAGGTGGTGGACAATATACACTAATGTAATGGCAGCTCGCAACAGTAGTGCTACGGAAGGACAGACTTTCCCGAAATTGTTAGATTCCAATTCTATTCTATCTGGACTAGCTTTTCGGATTTGCATCGCACTCTTCTTAGCTGCTGTTGGTGCCTAAAAGACCTGCCGGAGTCTACACCTACGGCTCCGGTTGCCAGTGGAGAGCACCGCCGCCCTCCCTGAACATCGCATAGGTCAATACCGGCCCTGTACATATGTATAATATTCATGTTTAACGGATATTGTAACGCCCCGAGCGCGCGTTACAAAGGACCGCGGTGCGTGATCTTGGATGATGGTTACATTCAAAATATCCGTTAAATACGTGTCGCAAAAATCTAAATTACTCAAATTAATTCTTAGCTAACATACGACAATATGTACGAGTATATCATTGAATTCGTCTTTTTACGCTCGTCATGATAGACTAAAAAACTATGTAAGATCCCATTTTTTTTAAAAAAGCAAGTTTCCTCAATACATGTGATAAAATGGAAATGAATACATAAATCACTTAGTCCCATTGCTTCATGTACTTATGTGAAAACTGCATTGCGATAATTGTTCAAAAATTACAGAAGATGCTAAGTTACGTGTCTCATCCCTTTCAGACACACACACACACACACACACACACAAACACTTGGTATCCAACGGTGCTTGTACGTTCTGACTGTAGGGATCCAGTTCCACAATTGCACACACAGTTACCTGTCAGGTCTGTCTGATTATGAAAGGATTAAGCGAAGGGTGCAATACATGAAGAACTCGAAATCCCTCCACTCTTCTAAAACAAATTAAAACATTCATCCTGTATTTAACTTTTTTAAACTGTAATGATACGGCAATGCATAGTGTTGTGTATTGTATCAGTGAATATTACATTATAAAGTGACACTTTTAAGTCAGTTCAAACCTAATTTGAATTTGAAACTTTTTACATTAAACAATTTTTTTTCCTAGCCTTTCTTTTTTATCTAGCCGGCAGCCAGTTGCCCTTTACGTCCCGAAGGAACGCATATTCGACCATACACTAGACAAATACGTGCGGGATCCTCTGATCTGGGGTCAGCAGAACGCGAGGCCCTCCGCGACAACACACACAAAGTCAAGGGACAAACAGCCATGCCCAAGGTGGGACTCGAACCCGCGAATCCTTCGGACCGAAGCGCTGAGTCGGTAGTCGCTCTTAGCCACCTCGGCCATCCAGGTCGGCAACTAATAATTATTACTAATTTTAATTAAACTAATAATTATCTAATAAACAATGTTGAGCCATCTTGAGATCTTAACGGCCTCGCGTAACAATTGCAATCGTTTTTGTTATTTTTTCTTTTGAAAATGCTTTAATTTGAGGACACATCTTCCCTAACAGTCCTTTTGAAACTTAAGATTCACAAAACAAATTGAAGTTTATTCTAAATACTGAGTAAATGCAATTGTATATTAAACTACTCAAAATTCACCAGGTACATTCTCAAATGAATTTTTTTCTTACATAAGAAAATTGGCGTCAAATAATGATTGCATTCGGCGTCGACATACCACAGCTTGCAGGGTTTTCCACAACCAGGTATCTCTCATCAGCCTGGCACCGCCTCAGTTCACTCACCGCCTCAGCATTCTAAGCTTTCGACCACTCTTCCAACCAGTGTAGTATGAGTGAGTGTGTGTGTGTGTGTGTGTGTATGTAAGTACGATGGGAAGATAGCACAAGGAAGATGAAGGAATGATCACGCGCGGTTCGTAGTCCGTTAGTTAGGGTACATCTCAGGCATTCGTCTGAAGTTGATCGGAGAAACCA
Organism: Teleogryllus occipitalis; assembly: GCA_011170035.1. Classification (NCBI taxonomy): domain Eukaryota; kingdom Metazoa; phylum Arthropoda; class Insecta; order Orthoptera; family Gryllidae; genus Teleogryllus; species Teleogryllus occipitalis. The sequence goes on along the minus strand of BLKR01002586.1, from coordinate 65,922 downwards.
CGGAAAACTATTGTCAGATCAGTAGACCCCTATAATTCTCAAGGCAGCGGCTCAATTCGACTTAGCTATCTTGCTAATTTCGAAAATTCTGCCAACGGTGGGACTCGAACCCCAAAACCTCCCGGTCAGAAGCACTGAAGTTTCATCAGTTGATGCCCTGAGTTACCTTTGCGGAATTAGCTGCGAAACTTGGGTGAGAGAAAAACTGATCGGGGGATGGCCTCGGGCGATTCCCGACAGAGCTGCTACGCTACTACTCCTTCAACTGCCTTCTTCGCAGACCGCGCCTCCTTCTCCGCATCCTAGTCCACCACCTCCGCCTCCGCAACGACCTTGCGTAATGTACGGTCATTTGTGACGTCACGCAGGTGAAAGGTTTGCGGAGAGTCGGCGTTTAAATTTTTGCGTCAAGTGTTTGAGAACACACTGGAATGCAGGGTCTCCGTTTACTCTTCGTGTACCAGGAGTGGGATGCAAAGTGAGCGACGCACATATTCTGACCTTTACTTAACAATATTGATTTCACTGATAGTACTGAGATGAAATTTAAGATTCAAAGTTTCGTACCAATACATGTTCATGTGTTTTTCTATTCGCGTTTTTAAGGGCTGTGCTGGGAAGTCGTGTGTCTACAAGAAACGTGTTTTGTATTTTAGCTTTCGATTAAGTTGTCTTCGCAATAATTATAATCATTACGAAAGTCGTTTTTATTACTATCAAAATAAGTGCAGTGATTTCAAAAAAGTATTTTTTTTCAAAAATTAATATGTTTGAAGCATTAATATGTCTGAAACATTAATATGTTGTTTTAAAGTTTAAACAAAGTTAGATTTAGGAAAAATCGTGCTGTTCAGTCTTCGCAAAATCGTATTATTGCCAAAAACGGCTCTGGGGAACTCAGTAAACAGATGTGATAATGAAGTAGAAGAAGGTGAATGTTGCAATAGCGAACCAGACTTCAAGTAATAATATTCACATTATTGGCACTTAAATGCCAATATGCTACATTATTTACTTAGAAATAATCATGCAATGCTGTAACTGCATTTGAGAGCTAATGGTGATATAACATAGTGTACTTTCTCAAATTATTTGTACCGTTTTCGTAAAATTCAAAGATACCATGTAATACTTGCGTTTTTATAAACTGGCGCGTGAGGGGAATTAATGATGCAATATTTCATGGCTTTTCGTGCCTTTCTCGGTCGAACCGCTAGATGTCGTTTGATCTGCAGCACTGCTTGATACGTTACTGCGACATCTGGCGGTATGACCGAGAAAGACGCAACAAGTCGTGCCATATTCCATCGCGAAGACATGCCCCTCATGCGCCACGTCATGAAAACCCAAGTACAACCAACTAATTTTACCGATGCACTTACTGTGTTCTCTGATAGAAGCCTACTACATCATTTTATCATACAAAACATAACAATAACTCTGAATAAAAATGTAATTACCTTTTGAAATATGAGTTGTGTTGAAATTTTTTATATTATACAACTGTTATGACTGAATTACACATTAACCTCCATTCCTATGTTGACCTTTCGAAGTTCATTAGTGAACAGCCGTTGTTCGCCCACTGCAAGTTTACATGTTTCATTTAGAGACGAGAACATCAAAGCCTTTTCAATTAATATGTGAGTTTTGCATTGGCGCCATCATGTCGGCATCCCCACTCACCGATGTTTCTTCTCCCTGTCTTGCTGTGTATTCCAAATTGGTTTTAAATTGGCGCCGCTGTTATTACAACGTGTTTGTTTCATATTTGAATAACTCACGGCCGCGATAATAAACCTCATTACATGGGCGAGGCTATAAATGTCACATAAAAGCATCTTCATCTGCTACATTTTCGGATGAGGTTTACGCTAGTCATCGTGTCACAACCGTCGGATTTTAACGGCGGCAACTCCTTTAAAAGAAGTGTAGTAAAGATGTGCGACCTTGGATAAATAGACAAGCTTTCTGAAGAGTTACTTTGCTTCTATTCCAGAATAATTTATGCCTACCGTCAGGGCTTATTCAAGAGAGGCATTATATTAAATTTATCACCGATCGTGATTCTGTTTCAACACAGGTTCTTTATTCGTGTCGGAAAGGATAGGTGTTAAACTGACAAACTGAGTAACCGTTTTTCAATATTTTTCGCTTACCCGTACCTTTCAGTTTAAAAATAAGGCTAGATTTTATTTTTCACCACCATTACAATACATCAGTAAATTGGAAATATTAAGTTAAGCGATTTCGCTTAAGTGTGCGAAAAATGGTGAAAATGGCAGCTGTTGAATTGGACATTCCATTGGTGGCACCTCTCCGTAAATTACGACTCGAGGGCGATTTAATATTGTGTGGTCGCTGTTGTTGATGTGACATTAACGTGTGGGTGTTCTTTTTTTTGTGAAGTAACGAGATAATAAAAAGAACGGATTGTGGGTCGTTAATTTATCGCGGCTTAACGAGTTGCTGTGTCGTTCCGGGACCACAATTAGTATTTTGATACGTTTAGGGTATGAGGCAAAGATAGAGTAGGGATACGTGAAAATGACGGGTGGATCAAATGGAGGGTACAGTTACGTTCTTTGAAATATCCGTTTCTGATGTATTTTATTTTTCTACAGAAAATGCAGGACATTAAATAAATCAGCGACAGAGTAACGGGATAATGAATTTATCGTCAAAAAAGTTGTACGTGACATTTGGGGAATGAGGATGATATGCACACGTTATGTCAGCTCCACATTCCCTACCAATCTCGTTTATTGTAGATAATAGTTCAATTAAAAAAAAAGATATCAACAAGTGTGGTTAGCAACATTTGGAAACTCAAACCTTTGCCCCCAAGTAATACAAAACGTTTTTGCATCAATAAAGAAACTAGAAATTTGACTTCATTTTATTCCTAAAAAAAAACACCCGTACCGACACTGATCCTGATATTGACACACGAATTAAATGAATAAGGCTTGCGTACTATAAAGCGCATTATAGTCCTAGGTTGGTGGTGGTGTAATTTGCAACTTGTGCACTTAGACCTATACTGCATACTCATATGGGCATATCTACAGTTGTCTGTACTGTACCAAATGTCTCAGAATAAATGTTACAAGCTTCTAGTATACGTGGAGGGTTCGAAGACGATCACATTTTGACAATGAACGTGTGTTGGGAAATTTCATCTAGCGAAGTCATGCGACATTTTCCCTGATTCGTATGCAATTCGTCAAACGTCGATGTTTTGGAGGTTACATTCTGAGAATTCGAAGATGACGTAGTCGCAACTATTGTTAGAGTACGACAAATACCCATGCACGATGAACAGCCTTTCAATGAGGAGAAAATACCTAATATGTAACTTCGTTTTATTTCTCACCACATGATCATTATAGAAAGTGATCACTTACCATCTCCTTACATGCCATAGAAATGTGTAACATTTATTCAGAGACATGCTGTATGTAGTAAACCTGCTATAGCGCTACATGAAAAGTGAATAACTTTTAGGGCCTTGACTACGTAACTAATATGATTGCTGTGTTAATGTCTTAAATTGGGATATCTGATTTTGTAAATTTATGTATCGTTTATCTCTTGAATACCGTTTTCAGTCAATTATTACCACTTGTGCATCTACTGTATACTTTTTCCTGGAGCACAGGAATACTAATTACTGAGAGTTGCTGAACCTCATGCATTTCGCTAAAAAGGACATTTTTCATAGGAATCAGAGGTGGCCGGCTGCGAGAGATCTGCTACTTTTTTACTTAAACAAGTTCTTTTAACTAATAATTGAATTCAATAGAAAAAAATCACAAAGAAAAATGGTAACAATGACTACCAAATGTTTTCGTTTAATTGAACAATAAAAACAGAAGATTGTAGATTTTTGCACAGTACAAATATTTTGCATTAGAGAAAAACAATGTCAAATAAAGTAAACCATTTTAGAACTGACGATATTGCCATTACTTTACTACGGGACTTTCAACATTTGATTAAAAATACTAATTTTCAGAAAGACAACACATGAACATGTGCAACAATTCTGTGAAAGATAAGTGGACAGTAATTCGAAACCACTCGGAAATAAGTAATACATACGAGTAAATTAGCAAATAATAAATGTTTGAAAAACAGTATGATTCGCATTTTGTAATTGTTTGCTTTCTCCATCCCTGACAGTATATTTATTTTTCATTACAGGTGAGGCTTACATTGAACATACCCTTCTCCCGGTCGACTGTTTTTAATTTTTGGTTAGTAAATGCCAACGGAAGCAATTTAAATGATGTAAATTATCATGGGTTCAGCCCTATACTTCTTTATTACTACAAAATTAAAATATACGAATTAAAAACGTATTCCGTACATTTAAAAATTCCTTACAGTAGTCACGTTGTATCATTTACTATCTTCTTAATTATTGCATTAACTGAAGATCTTATCTCTTAATATTTTTTGTTGAATAACTTTAAAGTGTAGTAAATGATTATGAAAAAACATTCTTTAGCCTCCAATGCATCACATAGACTCCTCAAGCCTATACATATTCAATTATTAACATTGTTGCTCAAATTATTTTTATTTTTATCATGCATTTTTGATACATACATTTGACCTAATAAAAATCAACAGATAATGTTTTGTACAGAATCCTCGCTTCCCTAGAGACTCCACATCTACGAATCTACGCGAAAAGTTTGTTTTCTTAATAATCTCGAAAGTCACATATGCTGGAATAATATTTAATTTTTGGTTCAAGTCCTGTCATGATTACGAATTTTTTTAGGAAGCGTTCCTGAAAATTCTTAATTTTTGAAAAAAAAGGCCAATGTCTAGTTATTAGCTGAACCACATTCGTGATCTGGGCTGTCCGGGTGACGCCGCGTCGAAGGCTGAGGTGCCGACGTTTCGACCGACATATCGCAGTCCGCTTTAGGGCTGTACTGACTGCGGCAGTACTGTACTGTAGGCAGAATTACCTCAGCCTTACCTCAGCCTCAGCCTTAGCTGCACCTCAGCCTTAGCTGTACCTCAGCCTTAGCTGTACCTTCGGCGCGGCGTCACTCGGACAGCCCAGATCATGACTGACCGCAGAAGCCTACGATATCAACTGAACCACGTTCGTTATGTAATTATTTCAATAAAATATTCGCCAGATGTTACTGTGGAGATGCAAATTATAAGTGTACATTATTTCATCAGTAGTAATATAGTTCAATATTCACCAACATTATGTATTTAGGCTATATTTTTCTGGTTTCTGAGTCATGCATTGACCGAAGCCGCGATGCGCATTGAAAGGGGCAAAATAAAGTCATCAATAGGAATAAATATAAATCACATTAGATATTAAAATCTATTGTGATTTATTCGTTTCTTTTCTGTTTTTGTTTCTTTACCAATCCATCTTAATTCTCACAGTCACATGTTATGGGAACATGAACATTTTCATGATCATTAGACTCACAATCACTATCATGAAATGATATGTTCAGATTTCGGTGGTGGGAGTGCTCCCTCACGTCTGACACTTTATTTACCTTTTACCATCCATCTACCAATTACCATAATCTTAATCTTCATGCTAACACTGCACCAAAAAATGTGGGCCACAAACCTTACTTTTTGTTATTTTCTTGTGATTCTCCATGTAGATACGATAAACCTATGTGCTTCTCAACGCAAATAAAATTACAAAAGATAATTTCTTGGCAGAATGAATTGATTGTAGGGAATTACCGATTCTCCACCTAAACACAAAACTTTTGTTGTTATACGACATTTCCATGAAATTGAAAACATTTATGCATTTTTGAGTGGAAGTGCTTCAAGTGACTTCCAATGAAGGTTCTCGAGAACTCAATAGATTCCTGTGAAAAGAGCTTAAAATTTCGTATTTACAGTAATACTAAATCGCCATTTTCTTAAAAACGGCTTGAAATATTTCAATGAAAATTTCTATCTAGGACGAGGTTTTATTCTTCTTTAATATTCTGGAAGTACTATTTCGTTTCTACAATATAACGTAAACCCAGTTCACACCAAGGAAGGAAGGAAACTTCACTACGAGAAAGTATGTGCCATTCTAGAGCACCTCTAATTTCAAATGGGTTGGGGCAGTGTTACAACAGATGAGGCGGTTGCTATGAATAGAAGAGCAATTTTTTGTAGGAGCTCCTGATTCGATTCGTTGCGGGAACACTTTCCTGGAGTACTGAATTTTCAACTCTAATAAATTAACAACAGCAGCATCCACGAGACAATATCCCATTGGATTATCAGTAATAAGAGTGTGCTATTGATGTAGAAGGAAGTATCTGAGGCACGTGCTGTATGCATTATGGGCACATAAATATTTTTGTTAATAATTAGGCGTGTAATTTATTTAACATTCTTGCATCGGCAATATGAATTTGTAAGTTTATTTAACATTCTTGCAACGGTAATATGAATTCGTAAGAACTAAAGTGAAAAGTCTTGAAAAAACTCCCTCATAAAAAGAAACTTCCAGAAATAATAAAATGAATGTGCTTGTGGACCCTGGAAGACCCATGTAATGCATAAAAGTGTTAAAACACACTTACACAAACGTACACGGTTTGGAAGCATTTGTTCTCTTTTGACGCTATTTCAGTTCGTACTAAATAGCCGAAACATATCATTGTTAATAATCGTGTGTGTAATTTTATTTAACATTCTTACAACGGTAATGTGAATTTGTAAGAAGGAAGATGAAACGTTAGGAAAAGACTCCCTATTTATAGTAACTTCCAGAAATATTAAAATGAATATCCCTGTGGGTCTCGGAAGCCCATATGTTGCATCAGAGTAATAAAACACCTGCAGAAGCGTTCGCGCTTCTGTAGCGTTCATTCCCTTTAGACGCTATTTCACTCTGTCTGCGCTCATCGTAATTGATAGAACTAACCACACATGTGTGTGGTATCTCCAGATGTGCGCGCACTGTTTCAACCCACTCATCCAGACTGCATTGTGTCACCTACGCCGAGCAAACAACAGTCTATAGCCACACCTTTCGCACCCACACTGAAACTCCTCCTTCGAAGTTGCCTTTGTCTTTAGTTGCAGCAAATTGAGAAGTTCGTGCAGCTCTCTCAACGAAGTGGAAACTGTGCTGGTCTCTCCATTTCGGGTTCTTGGAAGCTTTCGAGTAAGAGTCGTAATGGATTTGTTTTCTTGCGTCGTTTAGAAGTTTACGAAGTTACGTTTACGAAAACTATGATTGTGTTCTGTAATTTCGCTACACCTTACAGTTTCGGATCTCTTGGCTTTTCATTTAGTTTCAGATACTTTAATATTCTATTTTAATAAAATATCTTCTCAAGTAGGTGTGCGTCATTTCTCAGCATTTTTGTTGCATTTTGATATACTTTCAAAAATGAAAGTAGTGCAGTAAACATTGAGAATGTTATTCTTAACAGGTTATATAGATTCAAAATGTTTGTAAAGAACATGAAGAAATATTATTTAGTAGACCTTATTTTGAACAGCTGGACTTTTATTGTCTTGATTCTTCATGGGTAATTACGAAGAAAAGTTATGGTTGCATCGTACTATTCTCCGCCTGCGAGTATACAAGTATTAATAATCATCTAGGATAACATTTAAGACCCCTACATTACATTAACATGTAAGACGCTCAACATCCAACGTGCATACATTATACTAACAGTGATATAATGAATGGAAACTTCCTAAAGTAATACATTCCCGTTCAAAGGCCAAATTCATTGTAAACGCTTAATGAAGTAGAAATTAGAACATCAAATTCCGTTGTGTTCGAATGGTTCTTAAATTTGCAACTTAGTTTTAGATTTTACACTTCTCAGCTCCTCAAGATATCTTATAATCCATTGATTGTCAAGAAAATTGAAAAAAGGTCTTTCTTTGAATAAAAACAATATATTACCTATCATTGATTTTTATTTTGGAACCAAATTAATGTTTCCTTTGAGTGACTATTGACATATAACTTCAGCAGTGGTGTGCAATACAACCTTCAAAGAATTTTATTCAAGTCAGTTGTAACGCTTGCATAAATACAGGAATGAACTCAGTTGTTTCTTTTTCAACAGAGCACAATACTACTCTACAACGAGGTAAAGACAATCTTTAATTGTCATTACCTCAAGAAAGTATTTTACTCTCAATAATATATTATATACCTGGCTGGTCATATTGATAAAAGCGATAGTTATATTTGAACTTTCCTACAATACCGTGGAGAATCGCGTACGATTCTCATAGAATTGCCCGTTGTGCAAAAGTAAAGTGAATGAAGTGTTCCTCATTTTCAGCTGAATGTTGTTGCTTGTATTAATGTGAAAATTTACAACTTGATAAGAGACAACAAAAATTTTGCGAAATCAACTTATTTGGCAAATCGAAGTTTGAGATTTGAGAGGAATTATCTAGAACGCCGGTTCCGAACTGATGTGTCGCTAACTCCCAGGGGGATTTGGACAGTGTACGTCGGAATATAGGGATTGGACGATGGGGTATGGGGATTGGAAGACGGGATATGAGGATTGAAAAACGGAATATAAGGTGTGGAAGACGGAATGTGGGGTTTGGAAGATGAGGAATGTGGATTCGAAGACGTGTTATGAGGATTGAAAAACGGAATATCGGGAGTGGAAGATGGAATATGGAGAGTGGGATGCGGAATAGAGTTGGTAATGGAAGAAGGTCTGTAGGAACAAAACAAACAAGGTGAGGAGTGGATGATAGGGTGTTGTAATTGGAGGATATGAGGTTCGAAGTGTGAGATTTGATTTCTGAGGGTTTCAGTAAGTGAGCGGTGAGTGGAACCCTTGGTGTCTACATCAGCAGCAACGGGTACGTACGGGAGCAAGGGCACGCCAAATGCCAGTGGTCCTCGGTAGAAGAGCTTTCACGATTGCCGACCTCCTTCGTAGTGGGGTTTACGAGCGCGATAAATTTCGTAATGTAATTAAAGACAGTACGCTCGTCCCTGCTAGGTTCTCTTTGCGACTGTAGAATGAAGAGGGGACGGCAAAGGCCAAGATTGAGAGCCAAGGGTCTTTGATTGTGCACGATAAAGGGGAGGGTTGATTGCCGTGAAATTACCCATGAACTTTATTTAAAGTCGACTTTTTTAATGCAGTTGTTTGTTTTACATTTTCACTGTGTAATTACACGGGATGCACTGTTGTCTGGCACTTATATATTGATAAGTCAGAATTTTTATCCATTCTCTTTTGTCTTTTTGATTAGTTGTGTTATATTTTTCCTTTTTTAGTTTTTTTAGAAAAGACATTTTTGATACTGTTAATAGGTAAAATAGGTCGAATTCGGACACATTTCAATGAATATTAAATATCTTCAAATGTGAGCTTTGTGAATTAATAAATAAACAATATGTAGAATTAGTAATGTATAAATAAATTTAGATTTTTTCCGTACTCCTACAGTATTGCTTACGAATGATTTGCGATCTATGTCTTATACTATGACTTGATTTCATACATCTCTTCCAAAGAATAGAAGCAACAAATAATCAATTGTAGATTAGATTTATTTAAATAAGCCAAGATTATATAATATAGCCTGTTTCACCCTTCAAATGTGCTTGTAAATATCATTCCAACTTGGAGGTAACAGTAAGATGATTACAAACTACTTCACCATGGCAGGTCAGGTCAATGGATAATTGCAATTAATGTTCAGAGTGACTTTCATGTATCGCGACCACCAATTTGCAAATTATAATGATGTTCCCATGGGCCTACAGTTGAGTCTGCTTATTAATGTGCGCAGCACGCCCCTTACGTAATTGGGAAATGGCCCCTTTAACGTTGATGTATTAGCTCTAACGGCAACATGCGCTGTTTGAATATCATCGAGTAGCCGGCCATCCCCTTTCTTTGCAATCGTCCTGGGTAAGAATGCGAAATTGCTACTTTCTTGGAACTCGTAACAATTTTGTATATATTGCTTTTCTCACCAAGCACCGTTGTTTCCCGACGAGACACTCGAATAAACATAGGAACTGGCATTGTATCGACCTACCCTTTTTAAAGGGGATAGCTTCACTCTATCTGAGGGTTCATATTCGGCAAAACGAAATGTATCACAAATGACCAGAGTATGGAACTTGATTAAAACACACAAACATTTATTTAAGAGGAAAGAAATGGGTTCGAGAGTAACTACAAAATTAGGGTTATTTAGTTCATTTTTGTTTCATCTTCAAACGGAGAGACATAGCAAGAGAATAATGTCATACCATAAATATTTGGTATACGAAAATCCAACAATATAATTTCTGAAAAATGTAGGGAAAGTGTATTTCGATGGGTTCATAATTAAAATAACAAACAATATAAAACTGCAATTCATGTTTTATTTGAAAAATAGAAAATGTGTGCCATCACTATTAAAATCGTAATATCAGATCACAGTTTATTGGCTCGTGTGAAATAAAATTACTTAGATAGCTCACGTTTCATTTAACTCCCATTCGTAATACACGCTGTGTTTCTTTATGTTCGGGGATATAATTTTTTTAATTGATAAAAAATTCTCATTAATTTTTTAAAAGGCAATAATTTTTTCTAAAAATGGGATAAACTTTCCCTAAAAAATGAAACGAATGCTTAGAATATAAAAAAAGACAGACGATTTGATTTGCTTTGCTAAGAAGATGTATGTGAAAGTAATTGAGTTGAACTATTCTCTAAAATGAGACACTGAGGAACACAGATCAGCGTTTGAAAATAAAATTTATGTACACCAAAATTGTTGACTAAATAGACCGTGTTAGGTGATGTTACACAGGTTAAATGATGTACTCAGCCATATTGGATGAATTTACTGCTCATACGATGAGGGAGTATTCTGTTACTAATGAGATAATAATTACAATAACAGGAAAAAATAGGGGAACATTTCAGTAAGCAGACTTTCAAACATTTTGGTAAATAATGTTATCAGAAAATTGAACGGAATATTATTGATAAAGTCAAAGCAAGCATTTAATTACACGTTTTAATATATTTGTATCAGAATGTATTTATTCGTTTCAATAGCATTTTTCTTCATATTTTGCCCATATGTTTGTTTCAATAATACATACACAATGTCATGGAATATTTGTTTATAACTTTAAATATACATAAAAGTATAAACATCCATTAAATATGATGCAAATTCTTCCCCCTCAAAAAAAAAACTTTTTGAAAAAATTTCCCACAACATTTGAAGACATTATTGTCAATACTTCTATAACATACAATATATAACATGTCTATACACCTTAAAATAAACATGCTACAGTTTACATTTAAATTCAATAGAATTGCTCCCGGGAAGTGGGCATTCTTTCGTGTCAGCCACTCAGCTGATGTGAATGAATTCTTCACGTTCACGTGACCGCGCCGGAGTGAAGGGTTGCAAAGAATCTGCTCATGCGAAGGCGTTCCGGGCAGGCGCAGGGGGCGTTAAGAAAAGGCCCGGAATGCGGAGGAAGGAGCGGTTGGGGAGAAGGCGTAGATGAAGTGGAAGATGGAGTCGCAGGGGCCGGAAGACGTAGTAGAGAATGGTAATTCTGATTATTAGGGCGAGGGCTTTTATGCCCTAAAAATCTTAAAATATGCTTTTAAAAATATAGATTTATGACCTAGGAATTCTGAAATATGCATTTTAATATGCAATTAAAATTAAAATTTAATTTCTTCTACAAACCTTTCTGGATAAAATTAAGGAAAAACATGCTTGGAATGAAAATATATATTTGTTTACAAACATAATATAATGTACCCTACATCGTGATAGAAATAATTGAAATAAATACTCATCTTAGTGAAGTACATTGTATGTTGAAATACATTGTTGTATTTCTTATGACTGGTTTAAAAAGCATTTTATCTAGAAATATCCTACATTTGCACAGGTATTTTATCATCTACATAAAACAAAAACCGCAAACTGTGACAAGTGTCTTTCGTATCAAAAAACGCTCACAAAGAAATAGATTCTACGAAAAGGTGATACGTTTTATAGATAAGTCTCTATTTTAACGAAATATGAAAAACATGTACTTATAATTACATGAATATCAACCAACAGGAAAAATCGACAACATGCAAAATGTACGCAAATGTGCACTAACATATTAATCTATCTATATAGCATCATATTCTAACCAAAAGACAAGAAATTTCACTTTGCTATGCACTGAAACAAAGGACAAAATATGCAAAATCATAGAAATCCGCTCCTTAGATATTAAAGATGAGACATTGAGGCAAGGGTTCAAATTCTCATATTTCATACAAGAAATTCTTCTCGAATTTCCGGAATTTCATATATATGGTATATGCCCTTTTTATCGGAATACTGTTCGTAAAATGCAAAATGAAACATACCTCATAATAATGACCATGTAATTGATGGTTTCTAGTTTAATTTATTTAATTGAAAATGGAAATAGTATGAAACTCAACCAAAAACACAAGTTTTCTGAAAAAACCCTAAGGCGTTCAAAGAACTCGTTTTCTCGACAACGAGGACAAAATAGAAGTGCGTCAAAAATACACTATTCTCGCATTACTAATGAGTTTGAAAATTTTGAAAATTCAGAGAGTTCACTGCTTCGTTTTTAAGCGCCCTTGGTTACATGTGAGAAAAAATGTGGAGCCGTTTCTCAGAAAAAAATCTCTATATCAAGCAAAAATCACTCTTTTTTTCAAAAATTTTAAATGACATTGTTTAAAGATAAATTTTTAGGACAGCTTTCACTAACGAAAAAATCTTCCTCTTTAGTACTGTACTTTTGCAAAGTTACTCCCTTGCAATTTTCGAAAATAATGAGAGTTTGTGGCGGAAACAAAGCGCATGTCGAGGATTAGCAAACCAGAGGCAGAGACCGGCTTGGAAGGCGGAGAATTGGCAGTTGTGGGATCTGAGATGGAAACATAGGTGAAACCACGGTAGTGGCGAGGCTTGGAAGTAATGGGTTCGGAAGTGAAGACGAAGGAAGGGCCGGGAGAGGTGGCTCAGGGCTTCAACTGATGTCACTGCAGTGCTTCTGACTGGGAGCGCTGGTTCGAGTCGCGACGGTGGCAGAATTTTTGACACTAGCTTGTCAGCTAGGTCGAATTCAGTCGTCTGGAAGAGAATTCTAGCTGCCGGCTACTCTGATTGGTAGTTTTCCATGGTTTCTCCGATCAACACCAGGCGAATTCCGAAGTAAAAAGCTAACGAACGGGCCACAGACCGCGCGCTATCTTCCATACTTCTTCCTTGTCCTATCCTCACCCTTTACACACTCTTACACTAACATACACTACGCACCCAACACTAACACTACACCCACACTACCCTAATACTACTACCCACTACCACCACACTACCACTCACTCTACACTAACATGCACTACACACCCAAGCATGCCGGGAGACCTACCCCGCTAGCCGAAGGTAGGTGGGCGTCAGATCTCGCCATAGCACCGCCACCTCCCGAGGAAAAACACGCATTATACGTACGGGAATAATGACCCAAGTGGTCGACGCGCCCGAAATCACTAAAAATCAATCATCAATCAACGAAGGCAGGTGGAGCGAATTGGAGAAAGAATGGTGGTAGACAGAGGATGGGATGGAAACAGAACAGGTTGGAGGGTTGTTAGCAAACATGGTGGAAAGTTGACGTGATAGGGATAGGGCAGGTGTGAAGCTGTGTTGAGGGCGCGAGTGGAGACCTGGCGGGGGCACGGTGTCATGTGCGTGAGTGGATTGACCTTGGCGGCGCCGAAGTCGACGGGTGGGCGATGTCGAAAATGCGATTGATTCAGTAATAGATTATTTCGTGCTTCCAGGCTCCTAAGGCAATTAGACCACTAAGTGTAGTACATGCTTTTATCATGGAAGCTGGTGGTGATCTTCCCCCACTGGATGGTGACATCCGGCGCCGACGTACACGCCACAACCATGTACCTTCCACCAACGGGTTTGCCACAACCAGGTATCTCCCACCAGCGGGGCACCGTTACACCAGGGACGAGCTCTAAGCTCCTGTCTGGTCTCGCGACTTGTGTGGTAGTGTAGTGCGTGTGAGTTTATGTGTATAAGTAAGGGGTGAGAATATAAAGAAGAGGAAGGAAAGATCGCACGCTGTCCGTTGCGCATTTGTTAAAGTACTGTCCCAGCTTTCGCCTATTATTGATCGGAGAAATCACGGTAAACTACCGATCAGAGCAGCAAGCCGCTATAATTCTCGTCCATAGCGCTGCTGAACTCGACATAGCTATCTGGCCACCGAGGAGTGGGAGTTTCTGAGCTCTGCGCGAAGGCAGATGGGTTCGCCTTGCCTGGAACAAGTACCTAGGCCGTTAAGGCTTTACCAAGCTGTCAGGCAAGGGAGCTCGACCCAGAGGGGAGCGAAGACTCCCGAAGGCGGCCGGACTTCCAGCTATCTGGCTAGTGTCAAATAATCTCGCCACCGTCGAGACTCAAACCCTAAGACCTCCCGGTCAGAGGCACTACAGGAACATCGGTTGTTGTACTGAGCCAACTATTCCTGTTCTTCGGCTGCCTGCTTCGGGGCCCGGCCGATCTGCGGTGACCCAGCCTCTCGACAGTGGGATAAAGGGGTTCGTGTGGTTCGCATGAAGACATCCCTTCAACGTCTTCTTGACCTTTGGGTAGCTCGTCACACACCAATAGATACTGGGGCATTTGTAAGGAATGCGCACGGTTATATTTTTGCCTCGACTGCGAATCAAACCCGGGGCTGCGCAGAGGAAAGCGAGCATGCTAACCAACGAGTCCCTGAGGGAAGTCCTGAGCCATCGAAGCCGGTCGAAAATACGAGGTGGGCGGAACGCAGCCGTGGCGAGGTCTCGGGCGGAGACGGGATGATAGTGAGGGTGGAGTGATGGCAAGGTGGAGTGAGCAGAGATGTGAAGCGGGGGGGGGGAGGAGCGGGGGGAGCGGGCGCGAGCGGAGGGAGCGGGGGGGATGAGGCCGGGGGTGGCAGCGATCGCGCGGCCTCGACATTTCAATATGAAAGACGCGAGGGCTGCGTTTGTTTTCAAAGGGGCGCAGGCTCCGCTGGGGCGAAGGAAGGAGCGCTCGCCCTTCATTAGAAGGCAACGCCTCCGGCTTTCTGCAGGAGCGATCGACGCCTCTGGCCTTCACCTCATCACCTGCGCCGCTACAGGGAAGGGGGTGTGGGCGTTCGCTTTCAATCCCTCAGCAGTGGAGTCCAAAATCCTACTGTGATTACCTGACACCCCGCGGGGAGGACGTCGGTACTCTTGTTATTATTGGAATTAGCTGTGTACAGTTTTGGGAATGTGTGATGAAATTTAAAATTAAATTTATTCAAAGTTTTGAGGTCACTGTATGCACAGCACTTCGTCACAAATGGTGACATTCGCAAATATACTGCATCTAATTCATCTGAAGACTGTACCATGATCGTCCACATGCTTGTAGAACGCTTATTTAATACGTTAGCTATCATGTGAAGAGATACTATTAAAACTAACCTGTCTGATCTAGGGAGGAAAAATATTGATAAACGTCATAAATACAAGCGTGGTCTGCAAGTAAATTTGCTGCTGTTTGATTGTTCAAGTTTTACATAATATTTATTTAATAGTCGGTGGATTAAATGAATTTGTTCAGCCCATGATCACGACCTGGGACCTTACTATATTTTCCCGTTATTAATAGTTTTAAACAATTTTCTCTAAATTAATTTTTTTTATTTTGCCAGATCATGCTGCTTATACGGACTCTAATCAAAGGCATTTTCTTTTACAAGTTTGTAACGTCTTTTATAACATTGCTCGATTGCTCAAACTCATTTTTCACTGTTTCATTACTTGTCATTTTAAATCGTCTCTACGAACAATGCTACATATGTACCATTCACATTCACTATTTACTTGAATGTCAAAATAATAAAGATGTGAAGACGTTTCGTTTTCATTGTGGCAAATTGCTTATAAATCCATCTCTAAAAATTATACATGAAACCCTGCATTTTAAATATTAAAAATATTGTGTATTTCTACTCAAGCTATATTTTCTCTTAAAACGTTGCATTCATTGTTGCCATTGACAACATTTTTTTTTAAATTAATTTATTCGGTAGAGTATTTGTTCTTGGTATGAAGAGTACGAAGAAACGACAGATGCTAAAAATTCCTTGAGTGATTTACGATAAGTATCTCGTATTACATTAGTAGATGTTCTAGAAAATGTCTTTCTTCTCCGGTGGAGTGGATAAGTAGAATATGACATTCTAGCTGTAAGGTAAACGATCAAAAACGTTTCACTGAACTGAAATCTGATTCTATTTACCTTCAAAATGGACGGGTTGAATGAAAAAATATCATAACCCACTATTTTAAGATTTTCAAAATGAAAATATCACGCCATCCACATCTCATTCTATATTATGGATTGGCATTTTGTCATGAGATTAAGGGATGTGTCCTAATTGATTTTCTTAGCCATCCATTGACTATTTGTCTGGCAATCCTTTGATGAGATACGCCCCCAAATTATATTATAACATCTTATGTCTGATTATTATATCTCACCCAACCCTTCAAACACTAATTTTCTCCACATCTGCCATCGTGTCAAAAATTCCACACTTCCGTCCTTGACGTTCACTGACAACGTCTAGTATGTACTGCGAAGCAAATGACATGTCTTACTGCTCTCTACTTCAAGCATTTTTTCACTTCTGTCGACCTATGAAAATTCCATTATTTTCGTTCTGAGTGTTCACTGGCAGTGTTCAGCGCGTTCTGCCACGCAAATGGCACGCATTTCCGTTCTCTATTTCAAACACTTTTTTCACATCTACCGACTTTTCAAAATTCCAACTTTTCCATTCTCAACGTTCACTGACAGTGTCCTGTAGGTTCTGGTAGGCAAATGACATGCCTTGCTACGCTCTACTTCAAACACATTTTTTCCACATCTACTGCCTTGCCAAAATTCCAACATTTCTGTTCTGAACGATCACTGACAGTGTCGAGTACGTACTGAGAAGCAAACTTACTGGTCTCTACTTCAAACTACTTCCAACATCTGCCGCCTTTTCAAAATTCATGTATTTCCGTACCTGAACGTGGACTGCCGAGGTCCAGAACGTACTGCAAGCGCCTGCACTTGAGATGCGGCACTCCGAGGCAGGCTGCACGGCGCTCTCCCTGGCTCCGCAATGCGCCGTATGTGCGGAGGAGCCCGCGACGCAAGCGGTAGGGAAGCCGAATGGCCACTGATGGGGGGAGGGGGAGGCTCGTGCCTCGTGAGCGCTCGCGCACGTGAACAGGCGGCCGGTCGCCGCACCGCACCGCACGTGGCGTCCTGCTTCTCCTTCTCTCCCTTCGACGCCCAATGGCATCCGCTCCCCTTGCACCGGCAGAGGTGGCTCAGCAGTCAGCAGATGACACTGCAGTGCCTCAGACCGGGAGGTCCTAGTGTTCCACTCCCGACGGTGCCAAGATTTTCGACACTAACATGATTGAGCAGGATTGAGTTCAGCCGCTTAACACTTACAAGCGATACACTACCACATACGCCAGGAGACCGGTCGGGAGCTTAGAGCTTGTCCTGACGGGGGCGGTGACCTGCTGGATGGAGACACCTGGTTGTAGAAAATCATGCTAGCGGACGGTACGTCGGCGCCGAATCTCACCATCTAGCGGGATACGATCACCGCCGTATACCGAAGGAAAACCATGCACTTAGGGATTTAATTACCTTAGCAGTTGACGCTCCCTGAATCGTTAGTCAATCAATAAATCGATCAACCTAATGGCATCTCTCCTTGCCTCGTCCATCCCAGGTAACTCGACACACTACCGCTTGCTTGTACTGATGCGTGTTGTGAATACGTCTTCGGACAGGGCCACTGTGCTGCTTCGTCTACACTTCCCGTATGACATCGTCTTCTTCTTTATCATGTCGTTCTCGTTATTCATCCCCTTTTTTCAGTCTTCATCTGCGAGTTCTCCTTCCTCTTATTTCCTTTTTCCTCTTCGTTCCTTCATTTTCTTCCCTCTTCTCGTTTCTATTTTCACTCTTTGCACCTTCTTCTCGTTGCTCCTTTACCTTCTTCCTCCTTTTTCCAAGTACTCTTCCTTCTTTACTACTTGTTCTCCCCATGGATTTGTTTATTCACATTTTCACTTTTCTCTTCTCCAATTCTATTGATGAATTCCTTCCTTTTCTTTCGTAACGATTTCCTTCAATTAGGAAACCATTCTGTTCCCTACGTAATTTAACATGACAATCAATATTTTAATTTCTTCCTCTTCCCAATGAAAAAACGTTAATTACGAGTGGATGTGTAATAGAAAATAGTTATGGTCTTCATTTAAATTAAATATTTTTTCGGGATATTATTTAATTGAGGTTATTTGCGATCATAATTGACACTTAATGTGAGCAAAAAATTGCTACAAATTAAAATTTATTTTAGCCTGTAACTAGTGGCAGGTTACATTTTAAGGTTTCATTTCTCTCATTTCAGAGTGACTGAATTTTACACCTCAATGTCAGTCATGTCGTTCCCAACCAAACACTTTATTCTTATATTTATTTTCTTACCATGAATCTTATGTGTAGTTTACCCAAACCATTATTAATGAATTTGGATATTTCGTATTTTCTATTATAAAATGAAGAAAAAGGGTGGTATATATCTGGTGTATCTTGAAGCAACAAAGATGATATTTGTTTCCTTGAAAGCATAGCTTCAAAATTGAACATTTGTGTGAAAATTCACAACCACACCTACTCATACATATAATACCTCAGAAGACTATTACACCCTAGGTAAAACAAGCCAACGCTCATAGTTACACACCCCACTGAATGTTTCTTATAAACACGTTTTTCTACCATTTGTAAAGTTGCTATTTGCTCACTAATCTAACTAATTTTCCCTTTCCTTACAGGTGAGAAGCGAATTATATAAGTTTACGTGGCAGACACGTCTTTAATCAACAGTAAGTTAAAGAAATAACTATTAAATCAAATGTATTACAACACACTTTATTGTAAATGGATGAAGGGAATTGGCTACATGGAAAATTTAGTCATCCGATGTATCGAACATAGAAAGAAACATTGCTCTAGAAAAGTGCTACATACTATAAGTCCAGAAATTAAGTAAAATTATGACAAATCATTATCTAGGAATAAGATAAAATTGTGGGGGACCTTACTCACATGGTTATCTTATTCAATTCGTTATTAACTCAAGATTTTCGTAAAAATAATAAATGTTATGAAAATATTACTTTCAGTTGAAAAGAACCTAATAAACACCTTCAAGAAAAGCGATCTAAATCTTCAGAACGTATTCTTTAATCTTCAGAACGTACGCTTTACTGTTTTCCTAATAGTGCTCTTTTTTTACTTTCACGTGTCCGTACGTATATACGGAATAATATACGTAATTTAGAGAAAGTTATGTAATGTTGTGCCAAAAAACAGCGGATTTTCGGCAGAAAAAATCATTGCCGGGCCCTGATGCTACAGAATGGCACAATACTAGTGGTGCTACAGAATGGCACAGACTTTCTCGTGTTAATGTTTTCTAATTTCCTTGGTGAGGACTGACTTCACAGTTTTGCCCCATCCTCTTGCCTGCTGCCATCTATCGTCACTCACAGATCATTATTTTCGACATTTTCTCCCCTTTTTCGGTTTCCTAATTGTAGAACCGATATATTACTTTAAGAATATTAAAACCTCGTCCTAAACAGAAACTTTTCATTGAAAAATATGAAGCCGTTTTCAAGAAAATGGTGATTAAGCATTACAGTAAATGCGAAATATGAAGATCTTTTTCACAGGAAACTATTGAGTTTCCCAAAAACGTGATTTTAAGTCGTTGGTAGCACCTCCACTCACAAATGAAATAATCTATACAAATCTATTAAAATGAGCATATTAGTGGGGTGAGATATATTAAAAAAAAATACATTTGTGTATTATTTGAAAACACAAATGAATGCAGTAAAATGAACTTGACATCATATTAAACAGTGCAATTCGCACTATCCATTAGAAAAGTTTGAATAAAATTTGAAATCATTTTTGAGAAAATGGCGTTTGCGCGTTTCTAACAATGTGAAATTTTGAGCTCGTTTTAACAGAAAACTGTTGAGTTTTCGAGAAACTTTATACATTATTTAAAACACGTGTACTTGTAAATATGATAATGTAAAGAAATCGCCTCCAATGTAAATATTACAGACGTGAGAGACAAGTCAAAAAAATTACATTTTTTGACTTGTTTTGAGTATACAGCAATATGGCGTTTATGTCATCGTACACGGTTTGTTTGGTACTAAACCTATCAAAAATTTAGAGGAAAAATTTGGAGCCGTTTCTGAGAAAATCTTGTTTTTGTTACATTTTAAAATTGCGTATATTGCACGAAAACTGCTAAAATTTCCAAACAAATACATGACATTAATGAAAGAACTATTATTTATGCGCAACAAATTTCATTTCAAGGAAAAATCTCGGTCTTCAATTTTATAGTTGTAGGAAAACGCCGCCAAATATACAAACTTTTGGAATTTTCGAAAAGTCAGAGTTAATCGTGAAAATGGAACCTATACCACCTTTATAAGTGTATTTTGCTGTATTTATGCAAGAAATTTAGAGAAAAAATTTGAGCCGTTTTTGAGAAAATTTTGAAAATGTCCAATAGGGTCATGTAAAGCACCCCGAAATTTTAAAGAATGTTTTTCAAAATTTCAAAGCTTCAACTCATGCTAGACAGGCCTGACTGACTGATTGAATGACTGACGGACGTTTTGAAAAGAACACTTTTTCGGTATTAGGGGACCCGAAAACGTGTATTTCCGTTGAAGTGTCGAAATCGTTTTTCCGCTTCATTACATAACTTTTTCTAAACTACGTATAAACGTCTGTATACGAGAAAGTAAAAGTGGATAAATTCAGGTGCTAAATTAAGAGAAAATTTCTCGAACACGCGATGTAGCCAGAATCTCTGTTTTGTGGGTTCTTGGTACCGAAAAACCAATTGGAAGCAAAACGTCCGTCTGTCCATCTGAGAACACTACGAGCGCCTAAACCATGCATAGGATTTTTTCCACAATGAAAAAAGATCTGTCCATTTGGCTCTAGATGAAGCTTTCAAATTTGAAAAAACATTCATTAAAATTTGGGAGTACTTTACATGAATCTCCTCGGACATTTTCAAAATTTTCTCAAAAACCACTCCAATTTTTTAAAAATTTCTTGTAAGAATAGAGTAAATTACACTTATCGAGGTGGCGTAGGTCCTATTTTCACAGTTAACTGTGCATTTTCGAGAATTGCAAAAATTTGAATTGTCTTTGGCGTCTTCCTACAACTACAAAATTGAAAATAGAGATTTTTCCTTCAAATGGAATTTGTTGTCTGTAATTACTTCTTTTATTACGGCCATGTACATTTTTATGAACACTTAAGTAGTTTTCTCGCAGTATGGCATGCAATATTGGCAATTTGAAAAAAAAAGTATAAAAACAAGATTTTCTCAAAAACGGCTCAAAATTGTTTCTTTAAACTTTTGGTAAAATAGTGCAAAATTTCCTCTCTAACATGATATATAAGCCATGGTGCTTTGTTCGTTTTTTTTTCAAATGTACAAAAGTATAATTCTTTGTCTTGTCTTTCACGTCTCTCATATTGACATTGCTGGCATTTTTTTCCTTCACATTATTGTATTTATGTGTGCATATGCTTTAAATAATGTCAAATAAAATTTCTGGAAAACCCGAAGTTTTTGTGTGGAAATGGGCTCAAAATTCCGCATTTTGAGTAACGCTCAAATGCCATCTTTGCAAAACGGCTACAAATCTTTTCTTCAAACTTTTTCAACGGATAGCGCTAAGTGCACTGTTTAATATGGCGTTAAGTTCAGTATGGTGTATTCTTTTGTTTTTTTAAAAATTACACAAATGTAATTTTTTTAAATATCTCTCACGCTGTTAACATGCACATTTCCTTCAATTTGTATGCATTATTTCATTTGTGAGTGAAAGTGCTTCAAATAACTCCAAATGAAGTTTTTTTTCGAAAAATAATATATTCCTGGGATAAAAGCTTCAAATTTCAGTAACGCTTAAACGCCATTCTCTTGAAAATGAAAAAGTTTTCAATAAAAATGGCCATTTAGGACAAGATTTTACTCTTCTTTAATTTCCTTAAAGTTCGGTTCTCCAATTCGGAAATCGAAAAAGTGAGAAAATGTCAAAAAATGGGCAGTGATAAATGGCAGTTGGAAGAGGATGGGGCATAACCATCAAACCAGTCCCCACTAATGAAATAAGTAACTTTACTAAGAGAAAGTGTGTGCTATTTGTAGCACCACTAGTTCCTTTCTGCAGTGCAAATATACTCCGTGGTCCAAATCACATAAATTGAATGCAGCTTGCTCATGGCGAACTGTGGTCGCCGCTGCTTCTTCCCGTGCATATGCAGATTGTCGAAAGTGCCTCAGTTGAACCAGAAAGTTCGAAGCGTCGATTCCGTCCGTCCATTCTCTGCCTCACACCATTCTCAGATAGCAAATCCCAAGTACCGGGTACCCATTCGATGCATTGCCGTACCTCGCTCTCAGCAGATAGGAACAAACGAACTTCGTTTTGGAAAAGGCTGCCAGTCTGCCAAATCCTATGCCTACAATCCTTCTTATTCTTCATTAGTGTAAATGAAAATATCCATATTTACAGCTCACTATTTGTTAACAGGTAAACCGTTTGTAATCATTTTTGCGACATAGTTACATCACAGATCAATATCTTATCATAACACTTTCATGGTCAGCTATCAATGAGCAATGAGAATCGACTTACTTTTTATTTTTTTACATGCAAGAAACGATGTTTAAAGACCAACTCCTACTAGGCGACCGATGGCAGTGAATTAAAACGTCTTAAATTTCCTCACTTGTTTAATGAAAGCCAACTATTCTCACAAAGGTCTGCAATATCTTTGACATTTTCGCGTTGGGGTTTTGCTGGACGCTTGGCGAGCCCTGCGCGAGAGGCCGTCTGACCCCGCGCCCCGCCTCCGCTGATTGCTGCGGTCTGCGTCGCGTCGCCTGTCGCTCGCGCCGTGGCCTGGGTGGGCCGCTGCCGGCTTCGCGTGGCGTCTCATCTGTCACACACTGACCCGCCATGCCCTTCACCCTTTGACCTTACACTTTTGCTGTAATATTGTACTAGTGGAGAATAACATTTTGCTCTAATATTGCACTAGTGAAGAACAGCATTTTGCTCTAATATTACATTAATGGAGAATAACATTTTTCTCTAATATTTCACTAGTGGAGTACAAAATGTAAAATGTCATTGATAATAAAAATGTGGTGTTGATGGAAAATAAATGAAATACGAGAAATTTCAAGAAAACTCAGAGCTCATGAGTCATTTTCGTTTTGTAGTAATACTAAATTAATGTTGCGTGTACATGTTTTTCCAATTTCGGACTGTTTATGCCAGACTACGATTGAAATATTTGCATATTTTAAATGAGTGTGTTCCTATAACGTAAAAAGTCTTTTGTAAGAAATAAAATATTTTGATATTTTTATTAATTGTGGCACCGCTACTAAACGGGCTTTCAAAGCACGTATACGATTGGTTCCAAACTCTATTACCCGAATGCCACGTGTCTCAGAGATCCCAATGTACTGTTTTGTCGAATTTTATGGAGTGAATTAGCTTTTTCTATTTGGTTGAGAATTCCAATGTCGTAACTAGAGATTATGCCATTATGTAAGAAAAGGCAAAGAATTATCGTTCGTATTATATTGCAAGTGATTGTTCACAATGTGCTTGGAAAGCAACCCACGTGCAGACAATAAAAGAAAACGTATTTTTTTCACGTGATTTCTTAAAGGAATGACTTCGTTGTAAACATTTTCCTTCAATTCATTTATAATTATAAAATAATTTCAAGATTTAAAATGCTGCTTTTAAAGAAAATGTCGCGTTCAGTGTTTATGTCATAATTTTTTATATAGAGTGATCATATCGGTTTGCACAATTCTAACGTCTATTACACAATTTTCTTTGCAATAATCTCGTATTATTTTAGTATAGAAGTTATTCGAAACTCTTGGAGTAGAAAGTTGTAATAGATGGTCAGAAGAAGGGATTTTGGAATGCTTAGGAATACCATCAGAGACAAGGCTACACACAAATTACTACAGGTCATGACAGACTTCTGAGGAGGAAAGAAATCCATTTAAACTTGAAATCAGACTTATTTACGAAATATAATGATGATAATGGTTATGTTAATGAGACGACCATGATGACGATGGGAACGAAGAAAAAAATAGAAGAGGTGAATGATACTGAGAATGGTGTTCACACATGAACAGATTCTTTGTTAAAACAGTTATACATAATTCTAAGAATAATTAGTGGCAATTTTCAAACTCTCGGTGTAATCCTCTCTGTGTTTCATTCCAAATTTATCGCAATGGTCCGTGTTACTTCTCTTTCGATTGCGAGCAATTCGCTGGGCCGGAGCGCCGGCAGCTTGGCGAAAGCGCCGGTGCGCGCTTGAGTTTCCCGAGATGAGCATCGGACGGCGCGGCACCGCGACCGTCACGCGACATCTTGCCCTGCCGCCCGCGGCGGATGGGGTCCCCACATGGGCTTCGGTTACTCCTCTTCTCGGCACATACATGAGCGGTTGCTGCTCTGACGCCGACAGTCCTGGCTGGGGGAAGTCGAAAGCTCTTAGAGAGTGTCAGCAATGAAGGTGGGCGTGGAGGTAATGATGCCGGACGTGTAAGGCTATTTTGCCTTGCAGTTCTTTTTATTTTTAGATCGGTGTATTTAAGGTCTTTATCTGACACAATTAGTTATAGTTGTGTAGTTTATGTTATAAGAAATTGATTTTGATATGTATATTTAAATATAATGGGTTCATTTTGGTGAAATGACACATTTTCAGCTCTAGAGGGATGTGTTGAAAGATCCAATGATCCGTAACATTGAGCGCGGTTGTAATGTTGGCGAGACCTTCCAGCGAAACGAAGACGATCAAGTGGGTGAAGGCAGGCGAGGACGGTAACGACGGGGACGACTGTGACGGTGGAGACAACTGTGACGGCAGAGACGACTGTGACAGTGGAGACGACTGTGACGGCGGTGACGATTGTGACGGCGGTGACGATTGTGACAGCGGTAACAATTGTGACAGTGGAGACGTCGCTGGCAGCGCTGACGTGCTGTGACGACTGAGACCACGGTGACGATTCTGACACTTTCGACGCAGAAGATTGGCTTCGTACATCGTGCAAAGAAATCAAACATCACGTTCCCAGCCAACAAAACACCCCTGGCGTCTTAATTGTCTCGGTTTCCCACTCTGACCCGCCGCCCGCACACCACTTCCCGGGCCGCCGTTTACATCACCGCCCGTGCCGAGCTCTCTTCCTCGAGCCTCGCCGTCTGCCAGGTGGCGCGGCGCGGCGCGGCACAGTGCGTGGCGGAAGCGGGTTTTCGCCGGCCGTGCCGCATCGGCGCGCCACCGGCGCTTTCTCTGCGTTCGTACTGACACACATACGCGTGCGCCGCGCCTGGAGCACGGGACCGCGCGCGGTTGCCAAAACATACGCAGCGATCGATGTAATGGTAACGAGCACATTTTTTATTTTAAATTGAATGAATTAGCACGTATCAGCATCTTTCTTTAAAAATTGCATACGTCACATTTTCGTCGAGTTTATAATACATTAAGAATCTTATTAGAAACACCTCAGCAATACAATTTTAAATACGCATTAAGTTTGTAAACGTCATCTTGCGACTCGAGAGCAATTTAGGAAACGGGTGTATTCCTAAAAGAATGTAATGTGATTCTAAAAACGTCTGTATTTAATTTTATAGCATAATAGTATTTGAATATTAATTACGTAATAACAAAAAAATTACACTAAGAATGGAACATTTATTGTTATTTATTAATTATTCTTTCACTTATAATTAGCGTTTCTTCTCTCCTGTGAAAATGTGCTGTATTATACTGATTTGATTAAAAAAGGTGACGATTTAGGTAGACGGAAATTTACTTCTATGGTCTGCATTATAGGGAGATATTTCATAACTGAGGAATTTAAGTATTATGTGCAATAACGTTCTCGGCTTGACTCAAGTCAAAGACAACTGACCAGTTGAATTGTGCTGCGCACTGCCCAAATAAGCATTCAATCACGCCCGTTGCTTTACTCGTTTTACACGATAAATTTCAGAGTGTTCCTTATGATAAATTCCAGAGGGATATTGTAGCTGTACTTTGTCCAACTGGCAAGGAATCACAAAAGAGATCCATGTCTTAGGACCCATTCTTTCCCATTCTTTAGGCGAGGAAACTAAATGTTGCGTTACTCCCATATGAACCATTCTAGAAGAATTTCACTGTTTTTGCGTTCATTTTGTTTGTGACAATTTCACGAAAAATAATTAGTGATATTGAGTTAATATAGCTTTTCCTCTGACAAATATGAAATTGCTTTCCATAAATAATAGAATTCACGAAATAAATGCTCAGGCTTGTGATGCAACATACACACAACTCACAAATTTGTTATATTTCTTCTACGTTTAAAACATGGATGTATCATTTCTTTTAAATTTCCAAAGCGTTTCGCGATCGAACATGGCATGTAAATGCGCATTGTAAAAATGAGTGTGTATATTGTACTTTAAAAGAATTTTTTATCGAGAAAATTCACAAAAAAGAATTTAATTATTATATCCAACAATTCAATCTCATGAAAGCACTTCAACTTCTACAGCAAACTTTTATGTCTTGTATCTTGTAACACATATCTATCCATTCGCCATGAAGTCGAAAGACGCGGATATTAAAACTAGAACCACAGACAGATATAGTTCATTTGGTAAGAGACACAGACGGATAGACGGGTAATGATAGAGAAAAGCAAAGAAGTATGGAGACAAGGGAAAGGAAGATCAGTGCTGGTGTACCGGTAAATTAGTTCTCAATGAGTGTTGGCAACCTACCTGCTCGACAGGCCAATAAATTAAATTCAGTGAAAAGGCTAAAGTGGTAATGGTAACGATCGCAAAAGAAAGTTGTCAAATAAAACTACGCTACATTTTTTTAGAAATGAATAATGAACTTGGGTCTATCCCAAATTTTCCTTCTTATGTCTCCCTGTAATGCATTATACTGCTTTCCATTACCAGTTCATTTAATATTTTTTGTCATTTAATGTCTCAGTCGTAAATTTATAGCTTAAAATGTAATATTCGCTACCTTGTTACAAATATATGAATTAATGATGTCAATTCCGGATGCTGGTGGTAATATGTTTATAAAGCAGAACACATTTTTGCCACCAGATTTACATTGTCTAGGAACTAGATGTTGCAACAACAGTCTACATGCTCATAAAACAACACTTATAGAGCAATCATTGATCTCGGGTCTTGGCATAAGTTCGACCAAGAAGTAGGAGGTGGTCTAGTAATTACAGAATGCTTGGCGGGTTGCCTACCATGACGTCACGCAACGGCGCTCCCCGCGATGAGTCAACGCGCCGTCGCCAACCTACGTCACGCGTGTCAGGCGTAGCACGCATAGCACGTCACTTGCACGCAAGGGCAATTGGCTCTCGTAAATAATTAATTGAATACATGCTAATGCTAGAGTTATTTTCTTCATTTTTACTTTCTCGATCTATTCGGAATAGAAAGTTACCTAATGATGCAAACAATCGATGTCGAGATTTTGAAGTGAACGTACGTTTTGAGAGTACCTGATACCGATACTGATCTTTTTAAAACCGTCTTCCTATCCCTTGCTATTCATCTATTCTTCTCTTAGACTGCCCATGAACAACACAAGCTTCTAACCCTACAAGGATATTTGCCAACGAACAAGTGACTCTGTGAACGATCTGAGCAAACTCTAGGGTCTGTGAACTTGAAATGGATCATTATGGGTAGTTTCAAAGAAACCCCCTTGAATATTTTTATTATTTTTTTCAAAATTGACGTCAACGTGCATTTTTTTCAATTGCTTTACTCGAATAAAGCATGGTGTACTGAATTTTTCAAATCGGTCCGATTTTTGCTAAAACCTATGAATTTTTGAAAATTGGAGACGTTGAATTTTTCCTCCTAGAAAATTATAGTTGCTACTTTTTTCTTACTGAAGTAAATTATTTAAAAATGTATTTTTAGATTTTCAAGTGCATTTTTTTTTCTGTGTCGATTTCGCGTGAATTTCCGTTAAATTATGATAATTATTCAAAAAATCCAAACAAGAACTTCTCAAAAACGGCTCAAAAATGTTTTTTATAAACTTTTGCTTGAATATAAAAAATGTGCGTTAAATCTTATGCTGTGGATAAGATTCGTGCAACTTACCCTGTTGACTCTCTACTCGTGTGCGCTACACCCACAGGTCTGTCACTTCCCTCCTCGTCCCGCGTCAGTCTCCACGCGTCGCGACCTTCAAGAGATCCTTCCCGGCAGAGTGCCAGAGGCGTAAAGCGCTCGCCTCTCCAAGAGTGGGGCTGCCGGGGCAGCGGAGAAGCTCCCAGATGAAGAATTCCCAATGAGAGGATTGCGACACCATTGTGCGCGTCGAGTGAATTTCCTGCCAGTCGCCAAAAAGTTGAATACTCGTTATTACCTTATCGAGAAAAGTTAAAAAACTGGTGACAATCGTATTACAGTACAAACTGTAGTTAAGATATCCGTCGGATGGCTCATGAACAGCGTGCTAGCTTCCTATGTGGCGTCGTCAGTACCATTCCTTACGTCTCTACGATCCAGATCAACGGTCCAACATTTCGTAGTGGACAAACCTTAAATTCGATGTTTCCTATCGCCCGAAATACTTTGTAAGTAAATCTTGTAAAACAAAAAATTCAAATTTAAAATAATGAGTGATCTTCCATTTTATTAATATCAAACGCATATGTTTTAAGATTTTAAATTTTAAAATGTTTATTTAATTTCAGAAATACCCAGTAATTGGCATAGCAAAATTGTAATCAAATAAGTTGTTATAACAAAATAATGCCTTTTTATTATAAATAATTTTAAAGTTACAGAAACTGCAACTAATTATTAGTTAAATATTAAATTATAAACTAGTTGAAACTTCCGTTAAAATCACACACCGTTTGAACCTTTCGAATACTCCGCACTTTTCAAATCATAGTTTGAAAAGTGATAACAGGCACACTCCAATTACCTTCACATTTTTTTGACAACTCGTGCTTCGGAGCGAAGTAACCTCCAATAATATCATAGATCGTCCTAAAAGGTCTCATTTTGTACCCCCGTGTTCAGAAACATACCATATTTACGTGAATCTAATGCGCAGTTTTTTTACGCAATGTTGTACTCATTATGGTAGGCATTAAATTCGATGGCACATTAGAATCGAGTTCAAATTCATTCTTTAGTACCCAGTAATTTCATTCAATTTTTTCGTTTATTATGTCACAATGGATTGCGGCAGTTTTAAAATTCAGCTTCTTTACATTTATCATTGGTTTATTATTGAGGGATTTGAGTTACGATATTTATTGAATTAATATATTAATTTTAAATGTGCACATTCCTCATTTCGTGTTCACTAATTTTCTTCTTTAAGAATGTTTCACCTAACAATAGGAAACTTATTCTATAATATGATGGTTTATAAACACAATAAGTCCATTGTTGTATTACATAAATTGAAATAAAATACCGTACATAGTATTGCCATTGTTGCGCATTTCATTCGACACAAACCTTTTTTTTTTCGTAATTTTAAGTTTTAAATATGGAGTGCGCATTAGATTCGCGTAAACTTGGTAACCAAGCCTAGAATTTATCCTTTCAGAATTGCACGAGTGTAAATAGTGTTGCAGTAAAACGTGTGTTGCGTGTCGTATGTGTGCCTGTCGTTTTCGTTCTATCACATTTAACCGACTTCTCTTTTTTTCGTCTTAAAACTGTTAGACGCCAGTCTGGTGGTTATTCCCTATGCAACAGTAGCATGCTTGCGTGGTTTAATGACAAAAATTTCTTAGAGAGAATTTTAATGTGATATTTGTTTCTCATTAATTTTATTATATTTATATAAATTTACGATATTTTTGTCCAATTATTAACACAACAAAAGTGCATATAATGTCCCGATTTCGTTGCCAAAATATCCTCTCGTATCGCTAGCTGTCCACGGATGATTGTTCGCCGACTTCGAAATCAGGGCTCTTCAGATCCAAGAATCCTTTCCAGATTGACTGTGGTGATCAACTGCAATTGCCAGCGAAACATTATGCTTTCACAAGACGATAGCCGATCGCTTTAGGGCTCCCCCCCACCCTTCCCAAAGAGCTACACGACAAACAGAGATCACAACGGTGACTAGCAAATAAGTCCTGGACAAAGACACGTCGTGTAGACCGTGCACTTGAGCAGTACTTTAGATCAAGGTTTCCCAACTCAAATTTCTTGCATTTTAAAGGTATGATTGTTTCGTCGACCCTCTTCAATTTTTTTGTAATATTTCGCATTCAACATAATTATTAGACAGTTAATTACACATTAATTTTTTAAAGATAGCAAAGAAGACAAATAACTGAACAGAAGTTTTATAAAATGATATATTAATTGTTTCGTTATTTTTGCACATTATCATTTTAAATTCGTATAATTAAAAAATAGAAACAAAATTACATCAACGAATTCCAAAAAAATCGATTTTCATTAACGTGAATGATGAAAGTTTTAGCAAGATGAGCGAATTTGAAATTCTTTATTAGGGGAATGGACGCTTTATTTAAGACAATGAATCTACTTCCAATCATCCCCTTATTTGCAATTGACCCCTTTTAAAATTTCGATACCGATCCCGTGGGAAAGCTGCCCTGGATGGTCTATTCGGCGCCACATGTGGCAAGTGAATGGCGGGGCACTACAGCTCAGTTGCGTCATATGCCGCCACGTGCCGGTCGATACATGATAGTATTCTGCTGCCCAATTCTGGCTGTCCAATCAAAACCTAGTAAAGTGTTTGCAATGCTATCATAGCGTAATAACTACAACGGCTGGATCAAACGGTCTGCTGACGTCAGTTTGTACGTGAGTAATTGACATCAATTTTTATGGAGATGCGAACGTTTACATTATAGTATGATTCCGAGTACCCATATTGCGACATATTTAAACTTTTGATGTGCTCCCTAGTTAGTGTATGGGAAAGTAATTGAGAGAAAATTACTAACATTTTATTTCCAGGAGTCCACGTGTATTACATTACTAACGAAATTATGATAAAATATATATGAAAATGAATCAATCTATTTTTCTCTTTCATTATAATTGAAGTTGAAATTTTGAAAGTGAAAAGTAAAATAGTGAAAATGAGCGTTATAGATACCGCAACAATTCTCGTAACGTGTACAATATGGAGAGTATATGTTACGTATTTTCATATTACATATTCTAGATATTGTTTCTCAGGTATACGAGATTATTAAAGACTCAGATTCTCTAGATTTCTCTATAGTTGGGAAAGTTTCCCTATAGTTGGGGTGAATTTTTAGCATCAAAATTTAAAAATTTGATCTAGTTGCATTCAAAATTACGATTAAAATTGGTCGTAGAATTAATCTTATTTATCGAGGGATATCTACATACGGAATGTTATCTTCTCAATAATATTCATGTAGAACTTAAATATAATTCATATTTAGATACAGTACATTCACGAATTATTTATTTTAGTTCGGACGACAACAACGAGTGTAGGAATGATTTCATCAATATTTTACTCACACAGATGCGCATTATTTATCTGTGCTGCTATGTATCGAAACAAGCATACAAATATAAAACAATATGCTCCATGTCTAAAACTAGTCTTAGCAATTTTTAATTCTCCAACTTTGTACCTATTTTTTTCTGTCAGTTTAAGACTTCGACAGACGGCTTACAAATGCCCCAATTATCCACGAAATTGTCGAAGAAATTCATGACAGATTTTACAACATAAAACCTCTTGGAATGATCTAGCATCAATTCTCAAATGATACTCGTCCGTCCACAACCGAAATGTATTGAGTAGGAAGCCGAAAACACGACAGAAACACTTGTGACGTGACCCGTTCAACAACAAACAAGGCTAGGAGTGTGTCTGCCGGCCAGATGTACGATACGCTTCGTTGCCACCGTACTGCTGTACACTCGACGACACGTGCGCGAAGATTCGGAAAGGCGCATTGGCAAATTTACGAAGGCAGCTATGGTCGCTGTCACTTAAATTTCGGTAGGAAAGAAAGATAATAGCACATCTTCAGTCCTGAAAGCGTGAAACTATTACTTTTTTGAACTTGATTTCATTTGAATAGTATCTCGAGGTTCTTCAATTTTACCAGCCACTTATTTCACCATTGCTCAATCGCAATACATAATTTTCATCATCATCCGCCTATCAAAATTAATCTCATAAATTACAGAGTATGTAGAAAGACCTTGATATGGGAATCAGGATATTAAACTGTGTGTAGTTATATTGCAATTGTTATTGCAATGCTTTCAATATGTTTTCAAATAAAGACTATGGCTAGTATTTATTCAGCAACTGCACTTCATGTATCACTCATTTCCATGAGACAATTTGTTTATAAAATGTTTTTTCGGAACGTAAAACACAAATTAGTGTTTTTGCTACATTCTATTTGGTACCGATCATATTTCTGTGAAGATTGAGGATATTCTAGAATGATGAATTAATTTTCTTCTTTATCACCTTGACGAAAAGAAAATAATAAGACACGAAATTGAAATGACCTTTTGTTTCAAACGTAATACTTTCAGAAAACGAAAAATAACACAGAAACATCCAGAACTAAAAATATTGTGACCACATTAGTACTTGTGTGTTACAATTATAGCATAATCCGAGAACCTCTCCCATGGATTTTAAAACCTTCTCTTATTCAGAGTCTAGCTGGCTTTGACTGCTTATTAATTGGGTTTGGCACTCGGTACTTAATGTGAGTCAAATAAGGAATGAGGATTAAGAAGAGATCATGATGGGTGTGTCACCATATTTTATGAAACCTTCCTTCTTCTCCTGAAGGTCAGAATTTATGAGAATGTCCTCCTTGTAACACGTTGTCTGCAGTAAAACCGTTTGTGCCAACATACCGTGAAATTTCCATTTCTTTGAAATAATAAGGGTAACGGGATACTTGTATTTTACCACGTTCAACTACCGTGAATGTTGCATTCGTAAATACACAAAAAAAGCATTTATTTTTATGCCGTAACCAAAACCAGAACTTTTTACTTTAGAAAAGGAGTAAAACTAAATTCCGGAATAATTCAACACAAGCTAAAGGAAAGTTACTTTATTCTTAATTGAAATCAGTATCTCCCATTGCACCATTTGAGCTGATTTTGTGATGTCATAATACCTTTAGAAACAATTATCTTACCATTTAAATCAGCTCCCGGCACTCTAAAAGACATTGCCGAGCTTTAAGTTTTTTTCTATGAAATGAATCAAATAGAGTCCGTAAGCACACGACTTCTCAATAGAAATACAAATTATATATTTGGGCACTTTTCACATTGTGCAGTTAATTAAACGGAGAGCATTACTTTTTACGCCGCTTCACTAACAAATTACTCTTAAAATTCTAGTTTATCCGATGTGCATTTAGCATTTATTTTTGAAACCTAAAAGATTCTTCATTACAGCACTTTTTTTGGAAAAAACCTACAACACATTACACCTAGTACACATTTGCGTACGCACCATATTTGCGTCACACGTAAAAGTACCTGAATCCTCAATGACCTTTGATGGTCATACTATTTCATACTACTCATTTGTTACTAGTTGACATTGTAGAGACTTGACACGTACACACTGGGCTGAATATCAAACCATAATTTGTGTATGAAAGAGACCGCCAATGAGGAACAGTCCTGCAAACAAAGGACTGCAAACAGTCCTGCAAACAAAAGCATTTCAATATATTAATTTCAGTTTCTTCTGTAGAATCATTTCTCAACTGTGCGTAAATATTCTATACATAGCAATGTGAATAACACGCCTTCCTTATTCGTGCAGGCGTTATAACGTGTTGAACAAAAAGTTCCGCTCGAGTTCCGCATAAAGGTGGGAGATAGGACAAGGAAGAGGAAGGTGAGATCGCGCGCGGTCCGTGGCCTGTTTTGGTAAGGAACTGCTCCGGCATTCGCCTGGTGTTGATCGGAGAAACCACGGGAAACTACCGATCAGAGCAGCCGGCCGTTAGAATTCTCCTCCAGTCAGCGACTGAATTCGACCTAGCTGAAAAGCTAGTGTCGAAAATCCTGCCGCCGTCAGGACTCGAACCTAGGACCTCCCGGTGAGAGGCGCTACAGTGACATCAGTTGATGCACTGAGCTACCGCCCCCGGTACATGGGTGTTGAGCTACCGCTCCTCCTTTTGCGACTCGTGTTTAATGAATATTGAAATGCCCCGAGCACGTGCGAGCAGGGAGAGTGTTGCGCGACCTTGGTTGGTGGACGGTTACATTTAAAAAACTCGATAAACATGTGTCGCAAAAAATCAAATTTACTCAAAAAATGCTCATCTAGCATATGACAATACGTGTATCATTGAATTTGTCTTTTTACGCTCGTTATGACAGACTAAAACAATATGTATACTTCCATTAAAAAACATATTTACCTCAATATCTCTTAAAATGCAAATGATAAAGTAGATACAAATACATATATCAATTAGCTCCATTTTCTCATGCACTTTCATGAAAACTGCATTGTAATAACTTCAACCGTTTAAAATTTACAGGAGGTGCTAAAGTTACATGACTTACCCTGTATAGAATTTGCGTCTGTTTCAACCACGTCACATAAGCCTCCTCCCATGCCTACGCTCGGACACCAAGTAAGGCACTCATCATGAATAAGAAATTCCTACATTTCTACGTAATAAAGATGGAAAGCCACCATCGTTCATTTTTTGTAACCTACACAGCCATTGAAACGTTAAATCCAGCTCACAAGAACGCCCGCTCGCCACAACCTATCTCTTCCTCCAATCCCACTCGTCCCTCAAGGTTGCCCTCCTCCTTATTCCGGCAACCGCGGAAGCCGCTCAGAAACGAAATTGGCTCTAAACGATGATACATCGTCGGAGCGACCTCCTAGATTTCGTTCCACCGCGTTGGATCCCGAAAGGCGGCGCGAAGCTCGAAGAAATACGGCAACCGCGTCTCTTCCGCAGTCCTCAGCCCTGCACACGAACCGGTCCGAATCACAGCCGCCTCGGATGGTGTGGTGGGGTGGGGTGGGGGAGGGGGAGGATGAATGAAAGGATGGGAAGCCGCAATGGGATTAACTGAGGCGGAACCGAGGCTCTCCACTCTCCCAGGCACGCCATGTTCAACGCGTTCCACAGATGATGTAAGAATCTGCTAGGGCGCCTTCGTTCGGTCTGGTGATGGCTGCCATTCCACTTTTTGTTTGTTCAAGGAAACGTTTTGATACGAAAGAATCCACGGAATTACAAATTAAAAGTAGGACAATTACACGTTATTAACATTATTGTTATTATTACTATCAGTAGCAACGCTGAATCTGTGCAGTCGATAAATTCATCATCAACACTGCAATCATGAATGCATTAACGATGAATTTGTGCAGTCGATAAATTCCAAAGGTTTCGTATACAATTGTGTTCAAATTAACTTTTGTATTAAAAAAAGTGCGTATATCATTCTTAACGTAGCTAGTGGATAAATGAGTGTGTAACTGCACGAGTGATATGGTCAAACAAATGAGATCGATAGCTGAAGTCCTAGTCCTCATCTCGGCCTTACGCCCGTCACCCACTATGTAAGTCAATAATTATTCCAATAAATTATTGTTTTGCATATTATGTGATTTAGAACAGGTTCACGCTGATGGTGAAGATTCCTGACTTGGTCATGTGTGTTTTGTACTTGTTCGTCATCTTTCTTCATCATCCTGCCATATGTTTTAGTTCAGCTGCTCTACAAACGTAATAGTGAAGATAGCTATAAAATGTTCCCCTCCCTCAAATATTCTTCTCATGTAGTATCCGGTAAGAATGGAAAAAAAGTACATGTAGATTGTATACAACTCTATGTAGTAAAAGAAAATACATTTTTATTATTAAATAATTATATTTATAATGTTAATGTTGCCGAAACCCAATTCAAAAATAGTAACTACTGCACAATGTTGAGTTACTTGAAACCTTAAATTATAGGCAGCGTATTACAAATTATAGTGCAGCGTATTTTATCATCAATATTAGTTAATTAGTTCATCAGTATTAACTCATTTTCATGACTTTGGATGATGAACCGGCAGAGATGTATGTGTCTATATTTTTGAAAGAACTACTATAACCTTAAATTATTAATACCTCCAACTATTTTTTGTTTTGTTTTTAATATTCTTTACCACTTGTTGATAATTTATTTTTCTGAAGGTCCTTAATTATACCCATCATTTCTCTTAATCAAGTATTTTTTTTAAATATTACATTAAGTCATTATTTTAATGTCCCTTTGAATCGATTGAAGATTTAAGAATGCCGGACAAGGATAATGATTTCTTTTAAAACATTGAAAATTAATACTTTGTTTTAGGTCCTGACTTTGTAAGCAGCGACCCTTCGGAAAATAATTTTCATGTTTTTTCATAAATATACTTATTACAATAATCCCAGGCAAAGCGTTATAAAGAATATTTACGGTTTGACTGTAGTTAAACATGTAAGTATTCGGCACTTCCTTTCGATGCAGTAGAAAACTTACTTTGAACATCTGTTAAAGTTTTTCTAACTTTAAAACCAACAAAACAGGAATTAACGTTAATCTGAGATTTTTTTATTGTTTTTTCTCTCAACTTATTGAGTCAGGACTGAACTAGAACACCGGTAATGAGTGTAGTAACTTTCACTAGACTTCATCTTTGATATATTTTGTAGTAACTATAAAATGCAGATTACACTTTTACAGTGATCTATTTGATGTTTAGGAAATATTACTTGCTTTTCAGATTAAACTTGCTTTTCTGAGTAAGCTTTTGGGTTTTTAGAAATTCAGTCGGCACAGACATTTTGAAGAAAACGATATTGAATGTTGTTCTCAAACTTGAACTTGATCGTTGAAATATGTTGATCAGAATCTTACTTTAGGAAGGCAAGAAATGAATGTTTCCATTTATTTTAATACTTTGAAAATACAAAACTTTGAGAAGTAACACATTGGGTGTTTTCTTTGCCTTAGAAGCATCTTGGAAGCATTTCTACAACACACTATTTTTTATAAAATTTCGAACGTAGCGAAGAGAAAGTATTGTAATCCTAGAGCAAAATCAACGCGAGTTTTCCGTAAAAAAACTGTTTTTTGTAAGTCCCACGTATAAGTGCGTTAATTCTTGTTTCTATGTGTAGTAAATAACTTATAGAACGGTGTCAAGTCACAGTCCATGTTTTGTTGGCCCTTGATAATGGAGAGATTTCTCAAAAATATTCTCTCAGCTGTCTTTGATTTCTACGTTCTCGCCTTACGAAGTTCTTCCTAAGAAGAGAAAGTTATGTAATCGTGGGTCGGAAAACGGAATTTTTTTCATATTGACTTCGATAATATTGCGGGGTGACATGAAAATTTGCATTCTGTGGCTTATCTGGGGTTGAGTGGCGTAATAAACATTTACATACAACCTTTGTTCTTTTTAGCACTGTAACGATGATAATGTTCATAATTTTTGGGGTTCACAATTTTTAGATTGACTGTGAAATACTAAGTAAAGCTGCATGAAATTCGAATGAATTAATAGCAGCAGGTGTGAAAATATAATCTGAAAAGTTATTGCACTTTTGCTTAGTCTAAAATCGTTTTATGGAAAGAACATTCTACGAAAAAATGATTTCAACCAATATTATTTCTTGTTTTATCTTCAGTTTTTAAACAAGCAACAATATAACGCAAGTTATTCTCTCGCCTTCATCAAAACATCCTGATTTAATTTTACAAGTCTGAATTCTCACATTCTATTCACTTGCATTTGCACTGAAAGGCCTTATTATATTTCATGTAATATTCTAACATTTCGAATTATTGGTGATTCCGGGGGCGTCAACTGCTAATATAATTAGTCCCTTAATTTTACTGTGTGGGTTTTTTCTCGAGAAGTGGCGGTAATTTTCCTCGCTGGTTGGTGAGATCCGGTGCCGGCGTACCTTAGGCACCGGGGTTTCCCTTAACCAGGTATCTCCCACCAGTGCGTTACCGCCGCAGCCGGGACAAACTAACTCTCTCCATCGGTCTCCCGGTATGTGTGGTAGTGTAGGCATGCAAGTGTATATAAGTAAGCGGTGAAAATAGGGCTAAGAAGAGGAAGGAAAGATCGCATGCATTCCTTGTTCTGTTTGTTAGGGTAGTGCTCCAGCATTCGCCTAGTATTGATCGGAGAAACCACGAAAAACTATTGATCAGAGATGCCGTTCGCTAGAATTCTTCTCCAGACATCAACTCGACCTAGCTATCTACGTAGAGGCAAAAATCCTACCACCGTCGGGACTAGAACCTGACTCGAGGGAAGGACCGCCCGGTCAGAGGCGCTGCAGTGACATCAAATGTTGCCTTGAGTCACCTCTTCCGGTCTAACATTTATTTATTTCTTCTTCTTTAAGAAGGGATACTGGTAAACGCACATATTCTAAGAGCTTTGTTATTGCAATGGTGAAAAGCTGTTTGTTTGATTAGTTAGATTTACAGACAGAACATAATTATACGAAGCGAAAAAAGTATTATCAATAATGTCAAAAAATAATTATTGATTTCTCGACATATTTGTTTTAGGCACTGTTTAGCTGTGAAGTTTAAAATCACTAGCGTGAGCATTTGTGTTTTTGAATTATGTCTCGACAAACATGTAAAATTAAGCCTTTAAAGCCTCTCACATTAATCAATCATCGGAGACCATGTATGTAGCTGCATGTTGGTTTTGTTGAGGACAGCTACAAATTTTGAAGAGAGAATTATCGCTCAACAGTTGCAGCACAGTCTATGTACCGAGTATCTTGTCATTAAACTTTGAATGAATAAACGTACCTAAAGTATGTAACGGACAAATTAACTAGTATACTTTGTAAAACTAAACTCTATCGAACTTTATGAAGTTGAACATAAAGGCAGGATGGCTCCTGATCGGTGGTGTTATGCATGTTCCGAAGTACGTATTTAATTTTTATACAATCAAATTGTATTGAATAGTTTTCTTTTCATGAGAGGAAAGTAATACAGAGTTTAAAAATAAGATATGATGATGATGATGATGGTGATGATGATAATTATGGGCGAAGAAACAATTGGTGAATCATCCGTAGAAACGGGCTTTAATTGGACGTAAAATGAAGAAAGGTAATTCACATTTTAATCTCCCATGTTATGAAGATGTATATGACTTCTGGAACATGCATATTTAGGTACACAGGTATATTAAAGATTCACTTACATGAATTCTCTTTACAAATGCATTTAATTCATTATGATTTTTTTCGTTTAGTAAACTAAATAAGTTCATTAATTATCTGAAAATGTGTTGATTATCACTATGTTAATTGCACGCAGGCAATTAAAACTCGACCGTGGACTTAAAACTCCACGACTACCAATCAGAATTTAAAAAGAAAATAAAAATGATACAAATCGTTTAATTAAGCATTAAGTATTTATCATGAATAAATAAAATGTTTTACATGTAAAATATTTAGTGCCGACATAATACAAATGTAAAAAATACCAACATCGGTTACGTTTACCGATTCTAAAAAGTATGCCAGCAAAACTGAGTAAGAAATGACTCGTTTTTTTGTTTTGTTTTTTTACTTTCCAATATTTGTACATCTTGTATTCTCCCTTTTTCTTAACTTCGCAGGGGAAGTAATGTTGCCTGACTTTGCCGTCATCTTCTTCATCCGGAATATGTTCAATATCTTTCATTTGCATTCTTCGTCCGACAGTGGTGGCGTGAGGTAGTTAGAGCTCTCCTGTGCGACCCTGACAGATCTATTGCGATAAAACCGTTACTTCGCAGTTCGCCACTCCACTTAACGGAGAGGCGGGTCACGCGTCGCATCGCGACAATATTAACTTTTAAACTAATGGATTATAAACTAGTAAAATAGTGAACCATACAAGTTCTACTGATAAATAGTTCATCGAAATAACTTTGGTGAAGTGCGACTACGTGCAAATCAGTGTAGTGAATGGCATGCAGCTATGGCATGCAGCTAATAAGCGAAGTCATAAGTGCTACATTGCTTGCTCTTAACAGCAGTAAGAAACACCCAGCAACAATAGAAAGCTTCATCCCAGATAATTCAACCCATTTCACCGAAGACAATATAGAGGTGACGCTGGAGAACTTCAATCAACATATCAACCCCGGCGCTGATGGCAAGGAACCGAATCATCTCAGCCAACCCTCAACCGTTCAGCTACCCGAAAAAGATTCCACAGACTCCAGAAAAAGGTCAGTGACAGACAATTATTTAGTGCGACAATGCAAAAAGTTTAATAGCTATCATGATAGTTACAGTGCTTCAAATACAAAATATGACTCTGTATTAATTAATATGCCGGTCAAAAATTGGTTCGGACCTCTAAGTCAACTTGATAAGCAACCAACTGAAAATAGATTCGCTCATATTAACGACCTTTATAGTGATCAAAGTGAAACCCTCAGTAATATACCACCAATCATAGAAGCAGACATCACTAATTACAATGCATTTGTCAAATAACTAAAAACTAAAGTCACATCAAACATCATTGCAGATCAAGAGAACAATAAAATAAAAATAAGTGCGAACTCATCTACAGACTTCCAAAACTTATTCAGGTATTTTATTCACACTCGTCGTAGTTTTCACTCCTTTAAGGACCCGTTGAATAAAAATATATCTGTAGTGTTCAAGAACGTCGACCAATCAATTACTGACAAAGAAATATATCAAGACCTAAAACAACGCTTTCCTTCACTGATAAAAATCACCAGACCTCACAAAGAAAATATACTTATCCCAGTAGTTGCAACCGTTTTTTTCAGGACAAGAACCAATAGACAATAGTCTAGCTATTAAGCAAATTTCAAACCATAGAGTAAATGCAGAAGTAAGGAAAAAACTCCAAGGTCCCATACAGTGCCAGCGGTGTCTGGATTATGGCCATACAAAGAATAATTGCAACCACTCAATTAGCTGCGCTTTTTGCTCGGGTAATCACTACTCGGTCACTTGTCCTAATCGCGATCAAGTACCGAAATGTCGTAACTGCAATGCCAGCCACAAGGCCAATAATGGAGACTCCAGTTGCCCCTACCTAAAAGAATATACTGAAAAAAGAAAAACTGTCAACCAAAACAACCCCCAAAATAGAAACCAAAGTTCATCCCACCAATCCGCTCCACTCCCAACTAACTCAGATTTCCCTTCTCTTCCCCAAACACCAATTCTCAACAACGTCACTCATATTTGTAGCACCACATTCCAGGCCGACCCAAATCCCATCAAAAATTCAAATCCAACCAACCTTCCCCAAGAAACACATCACAACAATCCCATTATAAACACAATAATTAATGCAACTACATCCTATAAAATCAATGCCATAAACACACTTACACCCACCATAATCAACTCAATTCAAAATTCATTCGCCGCCTACATTAACGGCAATAATGACACCTCACCCTAAAGATCTCGGCAATTGGAATGCTAATTGCCTAACAAATAAAAAAACAGAGCTAATGCACTTTCTAACTTCACACCGCATAGACATAATTTGCATCATAGAAACCCACTTAAAGGAAAAAAATAAAATTTATATCTCAAACTACTAAAGTTACATATCAAACAGAAACCTAATCAAAGGAAGAGGAGTGCTAATAGCCATTAATAAAAATATTAAACATTACCCAATAATTCTCCCTTGTATTGGTAATATTGAATCTGTGGCCATTAACTTAGAAACGGAAAATAATATATGGACTATAATTGCCGCATATAATCCACCAAATCATAAACTAGACTTCGATAACATTAATAAACTATTTCAACAAAATAACACCATACTTTTAGGGGACCTAAATGATAAATATACCAACTGAGATTGTTCGAACACCAACGCTAATGGGAAAATACTAGCTCAAATAATAAATCGTACTAATCTCAAAATAATTTCACCTCCAGGCCCCCCACGATCGCTTAAGAAATTCCGATATCCTCGATATCGGAATCACTAACTCTAAAATAAAATATATTCTACTATATTATTCGAACTTGACTCGGATCACATCCAGTCTTTATAACCACACAAGAAATACCCCCACCCCACGCCCGAGTACCAAATCCAAATACGTTCAAAATTGACTTGGAAAACTTCCAAACGATAACTACTTCAATAAAATCTACATTCAACGTTCACTCCAACCCAGTAGAAATAGAACAATCAATCCACCAACTAACCACCATAATACACATCACAGTCAAAGAGGGCGAATTAAAACCAAAGCGTACCAACAATAATAAACAATATAAACTTCCCCCCAAAATAGTGAAACTATTACAAATCAAAAACAAAACCCGCAGGCTATGGTTACAACTAAACACACCAGGGCTAAAATTAGAACTTAACACACTAACAAACATTGTATCAATCAAAAACTTCAACAATCAGCAATTTTAAACACTACTTCAATCACTGAACACTAACAACAAACCCCTGTGGAAACTCACAAACAAAATATTAAGGAAAAATAATATCATCCCCCCACTAGACTCCCCCTCATGGACAGTGTATACGCCTGTTCAGAAAGCCGAAGAGCTAGCTAATTACTTTGCATCCATATTCACCCTAAATAATACTAAACCGCACCCTTGTTATCTGACAATTAGTAAAACAGTAAATGATAAGATATATGGCCCACATCATCAAGTACACAACACATAATCTAAAGAAATAAATAAAATCATCAAATCACTACCTGTCAAGAAAGCCTCTCGATATGATAAAATTAATAACTTAATGTTAAAAAGCCTTCCCCAAACATCCACTGCATATTTGACCAATATCTTCAACTCGTGTCTCAGACTAGGTTACTTTCCACAAGTATAGAGACATGCAATCATTCTTCCGGTAAAAAACCAAACAAGAATGCATCCCTAACCAACAGTTACCGACCAATCAGTCTGCTTCACACGTTATACAAACTATTAGAAAAAATAATATTAAAACGTTTCAAGACCCATCTCCATAACACAAAGGCCATACCCACGGAACAAATGGGATTCACCGAAAAAGTATTCACGCATCACCAACTGCTCAGAATAACTGAAAACATCCATACGGCATTTCAAAAACACTATCATACAATAGCAATATTTCTCGACATCTCACAGACCTTCTATATAACATGGCGCCAAGCTTTAAACTATAAAATAAAAGAACTAGGCAATCCACATTATCTTACACAAATCATATCCAGCTTCCTCGACAATAGAACTTTTGAACTTACAGTCGATAACCATCAGTCTAATCCAAAAGCGGGCAAGGCTGGCCTCCTCCAAGG
This sequence comes from Teleogryllus occipitalis, assembly GCA_011170035.1. NCBI lineage: Eukaryota > Metazoa > Arthropoda > Insecta > Orthoptera > Gryllidae > Teleogryllus > Teleogryllus occipitalis. Next base: position 22,194 of record BLKR01002586.1, on the reverse strand, counting down.
CTCCCCGTTATCTCTCGTTCTTTATAACGTAGCCGACCTTCCGAAAAATAGTAATATAAAAATCGCCCAATTTGCAGATGGCACGGCTATATATTCATCAGGTCCCGCCATAAACACAATAAAAATCAGACTTCAGTTATACCTAAACCAAATCGACAGCTGGGCAGCCAAAAACCAAATTAAAATCAACCCGTCAAAAACAGCAGCCAAAATATTTTCCCTAAGACCATTCGTCCCCCCACCCCCTTACAACTGAATCAAGAATCTGTACAATGGCATCCGCATAACAAACCTACAGGTATAGAATATCTAGGCCTTTTCTTAGCCACCCGCCTCAATTGGAAAAATCACAACAATAAATATAGTTCTATATTAAATATAGTAACAATCACGGCAATAAAGTTATACAATCAAAAATTAAATTACACCAACTAAAACCAATAATAAATATATTAGCTAAATTACCCCACAAAACTGGCTAACTGCTGTACACAATTATCATTCGACCACTATTATTATATGCATGCCCAGTTTGGATCAGCGCAGCCAAATCGAACACCAAAAAACTCCAAGTAATCCAAAATCAGTTCGTGCGCACCATCACGAATGCCCCACCACACGGATGCCCCCACGTCTCCAATGCACAACTCCATAAAGAATTCCAGATACAACCGATTACTAACCACATTATTTTTTTATATACCCACTTCTTCCAAAACATACCAAATATACTCAAACTAACCCCGGTAACTCTCTGCCAAAACCCATTTCATAGAACCCGCAATAATAATAAATTTCCTTTCCGTACAGTCCTAAATAAATTCTCAGATCTCGATCCAAAGTCGAGATATTGTACAAAGATACCTCTATCACCCTAGTAGTAATGTGTGTTGTTTTTTAAGATTATTTGTAAGATTCTTGTAACTTAATTGTAAGTAGATATAAGCAACTATAACAAATGTAGTGTGTATTAACACTGATCTTTGTATTGTTCTATCCAAAAGAAAATAAATTTAAAAAATCTTCCATTTGTAAACATTTCTGTATCCTCTAAGCCACTATGGTGATCATAAGAACAGAATGCAAAACCCACTCAAAGATCAAAAGAAAATTTAATTTATTATGAAACGGAAATCGATAAAGGAATATAACTGTTCTTGTGGTAAATAAGAAAACTCCCTTCTATCTTCGCTAGTTTTCTTGAATATATTACTTGTGCAGTTATACCCCTGTTGATCTACTCCATTTGCTAATTACTATAATTCTCATGCTGATGCATTATACAAAATATGGCCGTATATCTTCTATAATTATCGAATAATCAATTATAATTGATTAACTGTAAGATACATGAAATTGTATGGTACGTGACTTAAGTTTTTGTCGTCAAATGGTCTTGTATGGCGTCCCTCTGCTTCAGATTATATCCGGGTGACATTGAGATGATATTCATGTTATCACTGGACAGACGCATACTAGTGTACGCTGTTGCATGCCAAAGCGAAACACATCCGTCCGCTATATTGTGGAACAATTTTAAACCAGAGCAAAATCCCTTTACACATTGTCATATTTTTTGTTCCTTTTCGCAGAATAGTTGCAGCAAATTGTGCTTCAGACTGTGAAGTTCTTCTGAGGTCTTTTTCGAACGTTTGATTCGATTCTTTTCAAAGAGTGGTTTGAACGACTTTATGGCAAGAGGTTTATAAGTAGTAAAAATTCGTTAATGATATATTGTTCTGTACAGTACATGATATAGTATTAATATATATATTAATTACGGTCACTATTAGTAAATATTACTAATTTAGAGATGTATAATGTATATATTTTTGTAATTGCAAAAGCGACCAGACGTGATTAGAAACTGCTTTGATTACTCTAGAATTCATTTTAACTATAAATTTACAATGTATTCTATTAATCTGGGCTGTTCTAATGTATTCTATTTGATTATTTACCATGACAATTGACCTATTTATATACCGAGGTCCTGATAAAATTTGTTTGTGGGTTTGTCAAGACCGTCTATACAGATTTTCGGTTACAACCATTTACGAACGAAATATTTACTTTTCTATTTGGGATGCGAGAATTATCGTTATCATGACCAATAATAATAATAATAATAATAATAATAATAATATAATAATAATATAATTATAATAATTATTATAATGTGCTTCAAAAATCAAATGACATTGTAATTTCTGGTTCGCTGCTTCACGCAAACAAAATAAAAACATATGGCATTTTATATAACAATTTCCAAGAACAATAAAAATAATAACACTGCCGTTTTTTAATATTTCTCGTTACTCTTCCCTTGCTTGCATGGCCATTACCTATTTTTATTTTCATTGGAAATTATTTATATCTAGTCCAAAGCTTGGTCTTCTTACATTACTGAGATTTATATGTTCCATTTAATAACTTTCCTGTTCGAGTCCTCGGCATTCTTGGCCGTTGTTCTCGCTTCCATTATAAATTTCCATTTCCAGCGTAGTGCAATCCTCTCATGGCATCTTCTTCTTTTCCACACCTGGTTACTTTTTGTTATACTGACCACATTTCTAACATCAACAATTTACACGATTGCTATGTTTGACTATCTCGAAGAACCTTCCATCACCATCCGGTCGTCACCGAGTCGGAATCTGTTCTGCCCGTCTGTTTATACCCTGCGCTATTCTTCTGCCTCACACGATGCGCAGTACAGTACCTAATTCCATTTCTCTTTAGTTCTAATACGCAGGTCACCCCTTCCTCACACGCATTCTCATTTCTAATTGGCTTATACCGCACAAGCATTTTATTTAGTTATTCCTTGACTATCGATCCTTGGATTCTTTTCGTAAATTAACGAAATTCCCACGTGCCCATATGATATTCTATTCGCCAGTAATTACACAATTTTTCCCTTTATTAATCTTATTTCCATCCGTGACATTTTCATTATTTATCACTCGCAAAATAATTCCTTTGTGTTCCCCATAGTTGATGTCGTTCATCCTATTAGTTTATACGAAATTTGTTTAACTTTTGTTTACCTTGTGATAAATCATCACAGTATTTCTTGAAGTATAATCATGGGTTCCTCCAAAATTGTCACATATAAATTAATGATTCGCGAAAAGTTCGAAGCACAACCGAGAGAACTTTCGCAAGTTCTCCGCCATTGCGCAAAGCCCGGCGTGCCAGGCAGTGCCCTCGCTGTCTGAGCAAAGACATGCTCTATGCGGCGACCTCAGGAAGCCCACGCGTGCAGTATATTGCCCCGACCGCAATACGCCGTGTCGATAATACTACAGAGGTTCGCTGCTGCTCCTGCTGCGGCAGCCCCTCGCTGGCAGATTTACGGGAGGTCCTCCCCGCCCGCAGGGAAGCACCGTGTGTCTTGCCGGAACTCCTGGCGCTGCGCTGTTCGAACGCGAGCTCCTGCAGGGACCTGCGGGGCACGGTGGGTCACCCCGTGCCAGACACCTAACTCGGAGGGCGCCGTCCTCGCGGTCACGCCTCTTCCGGTTCCCTGATGGCCCATTACAGCTCCCGAGTCCCCCGATACTGTGTCAACGGTCGCTGCGGCACACGTGTACAGTTTCCACGGTTCTTACGTCGTAAATCTTTCGAGTTTTGCCGTGTGTGGTGAGGAACCGCTCTAATATTCTTGACGTGTGCACGATGCATGAAGAAATCACTTCCACTCCTATTATGTGTATTTTCAAAAGAAATGACAATATCCTCTCAAGCTTACTATTTTGCATCTAGGAGCTACATAGATACTAGCCAAACTTATTTCCAATAATTGTGACGCGGTTCTGGATCTGCATGACAGTGTTGGGTTATGTCGTACCAGACACATTATTTCGAGGACGTCATTCCCGTTGCTACACCGCTTTCGATTCGTTGACGGCCCATTACATCTCTCAAGTTCCCCGCTGCTAGGACTCGGTCGTTACGGCCCTCCTGTACAGTTTCCATGGTTGTTTCGTCGTAAATCTTTTGGGCATTGCTGTGTGTAGTGAAAAACAACTCTAATATTCTTGATGTGTACGATGCATGAGAAACTCACCCCCACCCCTTATGTTGTGTTGTACAGTGAATCTTGAAAATAAATGACAATATCCTCTAAAGTTTACAATTTTACATCTAGTAGCTGCAGTGATTCAAGTAATATTTATTTTCAATAATTATGCCTCGGTTCTGGAGCTGCATGGTTGTGAGGATACCTGCATTGTTGGGTCATCCCATGCCACACACGTATTCGGAGGGCGCCGTCCCCGCTGCCATGCCTCTTTCAATTCCCTGATGGCGCATTACAGCTCCGGAGTTCCCCGACGCTGTATCACGGTAGTTATGGCTCTCCTGTACAGTTTCCACTGTTCTTACGTCGTAAATCTTTCGAGCTTGACTGTTTATTATGGGGAATGGCTCTAATATTCGTGACATGTTGCAGGATGCTTGAAAAAATCACCCCTCCACTGAATCGTGTGGTACAGTGTATTTTGTGAAAAAAATTGCAATACCCTCACACGCTTATTAAACTCATAGGAGCTGTGAAGATACGACTACGTCGTTCCCAATAAATGGCCCCATTTGGAACTTACATGACAGTGTGGGTACCTGCAACGTTAGATCATCCCTTGCTATACATCTTGTTCGGAAGGTGCCCTGCCCACTGCCCTGCTTGTTTGCATTCCCTGGCGGCTCATTCCTGATCCCGATTTTTCTAACAATATCCTATGGTCACATTGATCCCTGTTGCCTTCCTTTTTTTTTTCTTCATTTATTTGCCATAGATGGTGAATACATAGCTCAGTTGAGATAACTCTACATATGTATGATGGCTTAATACTAACTTAAATTTAAACTTAAAACTAATACAGGGTTGAGGTTACCCATGGGGCTCCTCTAGTCGGGATCTATATCAGAGAATTTTTTTAGAAAGATGTGGAATGGAAACTTATTTTGTATTCGGGTTCTATGGGATGGGTTTTTGCCGAGTCTGTGAACTGCTAATGAAGGGATTTGGGATATGTTTGAGAAGAAGTTGGTGGCTAGATATGTGATGTGATGGTCTATAGTCTCTAGGTCGAATTCGTTATGTAACTGTTTGTTGGTGACATACCAGGGAGCGTTTGAGATAATTCTGAGGAATTGGTTTTGTATGATTTGTAATTTCCTTTGGTTGGTTTTTGCTGCATTTAACCAGATTGGGCAGGCGTATAGTAGCAAGGGTCTTATTATTGTTTTAAATATTAATAATGCTGAATTATATGATAATGGGCTGGATCTGTGTATTAATGGCTTTAGTTGTATTAATTTGATTTTGGCTTGAATGATTTTGGCATCTATATGCTGCTTCCAATTGAGTTTTGTGTCCATGTTCAGTCCTAAGTATTTGATTGGGGTATTAAGAGGGAGCCAGTTGATGTGTGTATTGTTTAGCATGAGTGGTCGCGGGGTGAGTGTGGACGGAGTGTGAAGATCTTGGCGGCCGTTTTGGTTGGGTTGAGTTGGATTTTATATTTTGAAGCCCAGCTGTCTATTAGGTTAAGGTACAATTGAACTTTGTTGCTGCAATCAGTAAGTGAAAGACCGGAGTTATAGAAGGCTGTATCATCCGCGAATTGTGCAATGTGGATGTCGTTGAGTTTGGGAATGTCTGCAACATATAAATTAAATAAAGTAGGTGATAGAGGTGATCCTTGTGGTAGTCCTGCTAAAATTGGTCTTGGGTTGGAATGGTGGTTGTTTACATTTACGGAAAAGGTCCTGTTACTGATGAAACTTTGAATGATGGACTGGATATAATGTGGAGTGCCTATTTTTTTATTTTGTATATGAGACCTTCATGCCACGTCCGATCAAACGCCTGTGTTATGTCGATGAAAACTGCTACTGTGTGATATTTTTTTTGAAATGATGAATAAAGATGTTCGGTAATGCGGAGGAGTTGGTGTAGTGTAGAAAGTTTTTCAGTGAATCCGAATTGTTCCTTTGGTATGGCTTTGGTTGCTTGTAAGTGCTCTTTTAGTCTGTTGAGAATTATTTTTTCAAAAATTTTGGATAACGTGGGGAGTAAACTTATAGGTCTGTAGCTACTTGTATCGGCTTGATTTTTGTTCGGTTTGGCAATGGGGATAACTATGGCATGCTTCCAAGATTGTGGAAAATAACCTATTCTAAGACAGGAGTTGTAAATGTTAGTTATAAATGCTATTGCAGGGGGAGGTAGGTTTTTCACTATTGTGTTGTTTATGTTGTCGTGGCCGGGTGCTTTCCTGGAGGGTAATTTTTTAATTATTTTGTTAATTTCGGCTGGATTGGTGAGATGTATGTTGTGATGTGGACCGTAGTATGTCTTTTTGTTGTTATTGTGTATTGTTTGATGTTCAGGGTGTGGTTTTGAGATGTTTGTTATAAACGTTGACGAAAAATAGGATGCCAGCTCTTCGGATTTTTCAACGGATGTATATGCTTTACCTGTCGAAGTGTTTATTGGTGGTATCGTGCTTTTCTTTTTCAGTATTCTGTTGGTGAATTGCCATAAAGAGTTGTTGTTAGCATGGAGTGAAGATAATAATGCTTGGTATTGTTGGTTGTTGTGGTTAGTTATTAAGTTTTTAACTACTTTTGTGATTAAATTTAGTTCTGATTTTAAGTTCGGTGTTCTTAACTGATTCCATAGTCTCTTTGTTTTATTTTTTATTGAGATTGCAATCAAAATATCAGATGGTAATTTTTTATGTTTATTACTATGGTTATTAGGTGATATATTTAGTTGTGTTACTTGGATGGCAGAGTGGATTAGCGAATTCATGTGTGATACAGCCTGATTGATTTCGGCGGGTGTTGCCTTCCTACACACGTTCCTTCTGTTCTTTCTTCGTAAGTCTGTCGGTGGGTCTTGTACTATCTGCACTACTTTTGAGGTTATATGATGTATGTAAAAAATACATCCCTCTGAATTGTATGAATTGAATATCACATCTGAAAACTTGTATTTCTAACTTTATTCCATCTTCTAGATATTATTTTTCTACTGTTTACGGCATGTTTAGATAGCGAGATCGTTCCGCTCCCCATCCAATGTATTTTATTCGGGAGGTGTCGTTTCCACTGATACAATTCCTTCATTTCTATGATAGTCATTCCAGTTACACAGTTCTTCGACGCCCTTCGTCGTAGGGTAATGCATGCATGCATGTGTGTGTGTGTGTGTGTGTGTGTGTGTGTGTGTGTGTCTGTGAGCGTGCGTGCGTAAGGTGATAGAAGAAAATAAGGATGAGGAAGATTGCGCATGGCCAACGGCCCATTTATTAGGGTCCGGTATTCGCCTGGTATTGATCTGAGAAACCACGTAAAACTACAGACTAACAAAACCGACCGCTATTATTAGACCTATCTTAGCTATAACTGAAAAGTACATTAGGATTCAAACCCTCCTGGTCACAGACATTACAGCGGCAACGGTTGTCCCTGAGCAATGTCAGTCGGCGAAACATATATAGCCATTTTGCTGAATTTCCGCTGCGATTCCTCTCGCGTAACCCTCGGTATACGACCTGTTCAAGTACTCGTAGCGACCTCACCAGAGCCATTCGTCCTATTAACACAGCTCGTTTGAATGCCGTGGCCGCGTCCGCGTCCGCCGGCGCGCCGTCCTCGCCGGTGCATTGGCGATGGCTCCGGGTTCGTCCGTCGGACTGTCGCCCTCCCCCTCCTCCGCCTCCTCGACCCGATCCGGGCGGCGAGCGTCCCCCACACACAGCGCACCTCGCCTCGCCTCGCCTCGTTCGGCGCTGGACCTATTACCCGCGGAATCACCTCGTAACCGCAAGGTCGGGGAAGACGACGGCGGCGCCGCCACGCGGGGTGGGAGCACGGCAGTGGTTAAGGACACGCAGGCGGTGCCGGCGACGCTGACGGTAGAATAGTGTCTGTCGTTGGTAATCAGTGAGATGACAAATTACGAAATGAAAGGTGAGAAGCAATTGTTATGTAGTTGCGATAAAATAAACAAGAGAAGATTAATGTGGAAGGGGAGAATGAGATGAACGAGACGGCCGAAAATGAAAGATACGATGATGAGGACAATGCTGACAAGGGTGTTATGAATGAGGACGGCAAAAAATAGAATGAAGAGAAAGAGTATGAGATAATAATAAAGATGATTAGAATGAAAAATAAATGAATGAGGATGTATAAATTATGGAGAAAAGAATGATAAGATGATGGGGGTTTTGAAGATGATAGGGATTGTGGAGACGATGGGGATTCCGAAGACGATGAATATTCTAAGACGACGGAGATTAGGATGACGATGGAGAGTAGGATTCCGATAGAGAATATGATATACTGACGATCGAGAGTAGGATTTTGATAGAGAATATGAAAGGATAACGATGGCAAATGCGAGAGACAAACAATGGAGAATGCGATAGGCTAACGATGGAGAATAAGAAGGCGATCGAGAAGAGGATTGCCATGATTTACACGAGGATGAAGAGGAGAAAACTGAAGAAGGCATTCAAGATGAGAAAGCTTTGAGGAAGTAGCGACGGCGAGTCTGATGGGATGCAGAGGACATTGAAGAGGGCCGGAGGGGGCACCGCTCCCGCAGCCTGGAGAGGTGGTAGCGATCCAGACCTCTCTAAATCAGCGCGGCGCGAATGTAGGGCGCGGAGCGGCGCGGCGCTCGAACAGCGGACCGGCGGGAAGGGGCGGGAGGGGGAAAGGGGAAACTCCGCAACGAGCTCAACGAGCGCGGGAACGACCTCGGCCGCCGCCCCTGCTGCTCCTCGGACGCCCGCCTCCCTCGCCCTGCCACGCCCCCTCACCGGAACCCCACTCTGCCCCCGCCGCCCCTCCTCGCCCTTCAACGCCTTTTCCCACCCACCTGTCACCCCCCACCCCATATGAGTTACACGATTTTTTAAATAAAATATTTAATTCATTAGAACTATATACATAAATAAATATAGATATTGTGACGATTTAATGAGCAATCAATGACTGAAAACATCGAGTACGTGGTCGTACTTCAGTATCCTAAAACTACATGTACAAAATTGAAATGTTGACGTAAATTACATACTTTTTGCATACTTTTAAATAATACCACATCTTTGCATCTATTTTTGTAATTTTAATGTCCGTGAACAGAAAAAAATGTTCCAAATTATGTTCTGAATTATTCGATAAGATGCTTTTCTGTTTCAACAAGGTATCAGTTCAAAGATACAGTATCTATGGTTCAGAGATATGGTAAAATCTTAATCCAAGTGTCCGATCTTTTTTTAACGTCATCTGAAGAATTTTTAATATCCCTTGCTATGGCCGCAGACTTATGTTGTTATTTAGATGGTTCGTTGCTATGAACATAAAATAGTGTTTATTTTTGTGGATAACAATATAGTATTCCCTCTACCGTATTTCAAATACCACGCACAGCGTACTGACTTAATAAAATCAAAAGTTTTATCGCATCTGTTGACTTTGATGTGGCGCAGTTCGTAGATATATGACGAATCGTCGGCTCCACGAGTGTCGTACTCTCGTGTACTAGTTGCCTCATGAATGTTAGCCCTTCATTTTGCAAAGTGCTCTAAATTGCTGGAACTACCCGAGTCTAGTACATCTCGGAAAATCGTGTTATTTTTACTCGTTTTGATGGAATAGCTAATCATGT
>BLKR01002586.1:0-7500 GCA_011170035.1 Teleogryllus occipitalis | reverse complement strand
AACGAGAACAAGAGAACTGGAACCGGAAGAGGAGCGAAGAGGCTAATTAGTCACCAGGACTAAGTGGTCACGCCATGTTATTTCTATAAATGCATGACTTGTCAAGGTGCCATTAATGGCGTAAATGTAATGTCGTGTATCAAGTAATCACACGACTGCGTAAATGACGATGTTTGGTTCCATTATATCACCACTTCCACGATATATAACGAAACATATGTTTGCCGATGTGAAAAGTAAATTTCCATCAAAAGTTGTTACATTCTCGCTTCTTATGTGTTCTGATGTGTGAAGAGTTTCTGAACTCTATGATTGGCTATGAAGAGCTGAATTATTGTCTTTAAAATTATTATTTATAATATTAACAATTAAAATGAAATAAACTTTTGTAGGAAAGTAATCACCGAGCAACTCTTCTCTGTGCAATACATCTTTATTCTCATTAATGTAGAATATCAAAATATGCTGATCGTATTGAATTGGTTCTGTAAGTAAATTGAATTGTCTTCAGGTATACAGCATTAATGCATTTGAACATGTAGGTGGTACTGATCTACTCAAGTCAATGAAATGCCCACGACCGTTTGTACCGCCAACAACTAAATCCACTGCTGCTGTATTGCCACTCACCAAACGTCGCTGTCCGTTGGAGTCTCTCTTAAGGTAATTTTAATATTAACTCTTTAAGTTCAAACCCAAAGCAAATAATATTGTTCGTGAAATCATACAATAAGTATCAATCAGCAAATGTAAGCATTTACGCTTACTTTTCTACATGTTGTTCCTTGTATTAGAACCACCGATCAACTTGCTGAATTACCTTCCCCAAGATTTCGCCAAATTTCCAATATTCTAAAGTCGCTACTGATTTAGTTTTAAATCATAATTTCATATTAATATTTAATCGGCCTACACTCCGACGTCCATGCTCTCACGAACTCAACTCACTCACTCTCAACAACCTTGCGTTCATGATAACACACTCCACCCCTCAATTGTTCTTTAACGAGTTCATACAACTCGAGCGAAAGTATATTTTTATAGAGTATTAGTAGCATTAATTTCAGTACATCGAGTATTTTTAATTTCAAATCGATAATGGAACAAGACATCGTTGAATCACATTCCATAGATGATGCGCATTCAGTAGGTGTTTAGAAACTGGAAAGAAACAGAATAAAGCGAAGATAATCTAATATGACAAGTTATGAAGAAATGGAGCTTTTCAAAAGGCTGAAAGGGGCGTATAGTAAAAATAAGAGTTCGCGACAAAAAAAGGCCTTAAAGGAGAAGAATACATCTGTGAGAATGAAACGAAATTCGAATCTTGTCTTTATATTTTAGAAAGAAAACAGTAAAAAATTAAATTTAATTAAAAGTGTAGTAAATAAAATATAATATCGAATGTTTGCACTATATATATATATATATATATATATATATATATATATATATATATATATATATATATTGTGACCATCCGTTTTGCCGAGGTCTCGGAAAACGGAGCACATCAATATTCAAGAATAAGATAAGCTGTTTGAACGCGCGCCAACGCGCATGAATACAATCCGAAAATGGAAACTACGAACTATATCCGTAAGAGAGCGTCTCGGTAGAGTATGCGACACCGGTAGTCGGGAGAAAGAAAGCTTTCTTTTCTGAAGTAACAGCTGGAGAGTGAGGACCTACCGATCACGAGAAGGCGGCACCTCGTACTGCTACGGACTTCAGGACTGCATCTACGATAAAAACTCTTCAAGACATTCGAGGAGGTAATTATCATATTACAATGCATTAAAACAATTCATCAGGAAAAGGATGAAAGTATAAGTGACGCATTTAAAATCTTTGTAAGAGAGAGGAGTGTGAATAGCATGAAACTAACGAGGCCATTCATTTCTTTTCTTTGCAGTTTTTTTATTTTTATATTTATTCTTCTTATACAATAGACTCAGTTGTCGTATTGTAGATTCTTTTAAATATGGAATTAAAAGCTAGTTACATTCTATAAAAGAATACGAAAAGAGTATCAACGGAAAACGAGACGGAGGCCACATCGTGAGTTGAACAACGGTACTGGAAAGGGGCGACCGTGCGGTTCTGCAGAGGGGCGGCTTTGCTCCCGACCGAGCTGCAAGGACAAGGACATCGAGCGATTGGAAGAGTCGACGCCGCAGATTTCTCTACGCCGTGAGAAGACACAGTAAGGTCGTGCCAACTTGAACAATTTGTAGATATTAGAAGGAATAATTTGTTTCGGAAAGAAAGTATTAGTACAGGTTCTTTATACCGATATTCTGTGAAAAATAGAATCAATCTTTTCTTTCAAGAAAAACTTAGCTAATTGTAAAGTTGCAACTAGGAAATTTACGACTGGAATGATTAGGCAAAGTTTTAAGTATTCTTTGAAATTGATTTAAATGAGAGAAAGGAAACAGTGTAGTTAATTATTAAGAGTGTAAGTTGTTTTCTTTTTTTTCAGCAAGACAAAATTCTTGTATATGTAAAGTGTTTTATGTTCATTTACTGTAACAGCAATTTAATTAGAATATACTTAAGTAAGTGGAAAGTGATTCGACTTGAGTTTCTGTGTAAGTGCATTCAATCCACAACGGCCCACATGACCCTGATCCCCGCTATTCTAATTGTATTTTTTTATTTTGCGCCCACCTTGAAAACCCATTCTGAGCTAGCCGGCGGAGGGGTGGGTCGCAACTGGCGCCCATAAGCGGGGCTCGATTATTGGATGCATTTACCAAAACTCGATTTGAGAAAAACTGAGACCAAAATTTGGTGGAACCAAAATTTCTAGTACAATTGAATCACAATTCACTAAGATTGCTGAACAGGTTACAGAGAACAAAAAAGGTGTTGTGTAAAAGTGTGTTTTTTCTGGAGTGTTTTTCAAAAAGGGTATTATATGAAAGTGTTATCTGTTCGAGATAGTGTTTGGTATTTGTGTGTGTAATAATTTGTAAAAAGTGTATTGTGTCTGGGAAAGAGGATTGATTGATTCTAGGCAGTTAATACAGTCAAAATGGCAGATAAATATAACGCGGCTAGGAATTTAACTACCGTTGAAGGATCGTCTGGGGATTCAGATAGCGATAGGGAAGTGGGAGGACAAGCTCCAAGTACCATGATCGCGAAAGAAACGGTAGAAGTAGAACAAGGAACGTCAGGAGAAACTAGCATGACCTCGCCGACGGAATCACAGCAAACGCCAACACGAGATCCGGATGAGGAACAACGAAACCTCGACAGGGCAAATTTAATGATGCAACGATTAATAGGACAATTCATGCAGCAATTAGATACGAGGTTAGGAATGCAGAATGAAAAGACAGAGGAAAATATAAAGAAATTAGGGACTAACTTAGAAACAAAATTAGAAGAAAATAACTCGGCAATAAATGCATTAGAAACTAAATTAGAGGAGAACAAGAATGCATTAGAAACTAAATTAGAGGAGAATAACTCGGCAATAAATGCTTTAGAAACTAAATTAGAGGAGAACAAGAATGCCTTAGAAACAAAATTAGAAGAAAATAATAGGAAGTTAGAAGAGAATTTAAAAATACAATTCACTGAATTAGCAGAACAGTGGAAGGTCGAATTTAAGAATGAGATTCAACAAGAATTAGGGCAGGAACACGAGAAGTTAGAAGAAAAATTCACGGAACTGGGTCATGAATTAGAAGAGAAGATTGATCAAGTTACGAAAGGATTTGAAAATAGGATCGAAATGCAATCAGATCTTATAACCACCGTGTCCGACAGGCAGACTGAGATAGAACAAGGTGTAGAGAAGTTTCAAAAATTAGTTACTGAACAAGTTAAGGTTCAAGCTAGTAAATTAGATAGTGGAATAAAAGCTCTTTCGGAACAAGATGTGGTTCTACAACACCAAATTACAGCATGTACGAATGACGTTGTAGAATTGAAAAATCAAATTGAAAATTTACCATCGAGTGGAGGAAGCGTTCCGCACACGTATTTTTCATTACCGTGTACTCCTAAATTTAGTGCAGCGGGAGATGAAAATCCATGCGTATTTATGAGGCAGGTGGATAATTTCTTTTCTTTAAATTATGTTCCGGACAATAAGAAAACTCACATAGTCTATCAGATGATGCAGGGTAATGCACGAATATGGGCAGATAGTTTAGGAGAATTACCAAAAACTATGACAGAATTTAAAGAAAATTTTACTCAAGATACTGGAACAATGAAACTCAAATTAATTTCAAAGTTAATGTAATGTATGGTACGTGGAAGAAAGGTACGATGTCCATGCAAGAATATGCAGAGGAGAAGTTAGCTTGTTTCAAATTATGTACTCCGACGATCCCGGATGACGAAATTGTCTGTTTGTTAACACGTCATTTTCCGTCAGCTACACAAAATTTGCTTAAGAATCTCTTGCCAATGTCCACGGAAAAGTTAATAACGCAGCTGGGATTGTATGATGCGACTTTCGTGTACAATGAGAGGTTACAGAGAGCAAGGGCAAATGTTAGTGGGCCGGTAGAAAGCCAAGACAGCAGGCAGCAGCAACATTATGTAAGCAAATCAGAGAAAAGAGGAACTTACAAATCGAAACAGCACGTAGAAGAACAGACCTATGCTAGACAAGATAGGACGCCGTCTAAAGATAGGAATAGAAAAAATTCTATTGATAGAGGAGTTTTCCAAAACAGAAATACTGAACCCAGTACATCTCGCGGACATGAGTCGGAAAATTAGAAAGGTTTGTTTCGACACGCCATCCCGCCGCAAACCTAATAGAAGAATCTAGGGAAGAAGAGGTGGCGATATTATCGATCGAATTAATCTCATTTGATGACGAACCGTGGAACGAAGAAGAACAAAAGCAGATCGGATCCAGGCGACAGTGTCCGAAGCTTAAGGTTAAATGTGAGGGTGTTGATACGTCAGTACTAGTGGATACAGGTTGTGCGACCTCCGTCATAGCGGAAAGTTTGTTGAATGAATTGAAAAACCAGGGAGTGGAGGTACCTACATTGCCGCTCGTAAAGTCTTTTCTGATAGGTGCGAATCGGAAAAAATCAAAGCCAATAACAAGACAAGTTTATTTGGATATAGAGATAGGCAAGAATAAGTATCAAGTTGTGTGCCTAGTAGCGCCGGAACTTTTATATCCGCTCATACTGGGAATCGATTTCATGAAACAATACGGGGTTGTTATCAACTTAGAAAAAAATACCATGACGTTAAAACCGAATAATCAACAGGATCTCGAATTTGATTCGTTCACATGGAATTATTGGGAGGCGAATTGTTTGGAGGAAGAAGATGTGAAGCTGAAAATTCGTTCGCATGTGCAAGGAAATTCTAATCTTAATGAAAATCAGAAGAAACAATTAATTGAAGTATTACTTAGGAATCAGAAGGTGTTTTGCAAAAACAAGAATCCAGTAAAAGATTTTCGATTCGAAATAGAACTAACAGATAAAACGCCATTCACGGGTTACCAATATGTCATTCCAGAAAAACATAAGGAGGAGGTGGATAAGCTCATTGCTACAATGGTTAAAGATGATATTATCATGAAGTCCAAAACCTCTTATCTAAGTCCGATAGTGCTCGTAGAAAAGAGTAATGGGAAGATAAGGTTGTGTTTAGATGCAAGACGATTGAATCAAGTTACCCTACCGTACAGAGACAGACCGTTGCGTGTAGAGGAATTAACTAATCAATTATCCGGCAACAAGTGGTTGAGTTCAACCGACTTCACTGCATCTTACTGGCAAATAGCGATAGCACCTGAATGTAGACAATATACAGGATTTATTCACCGGGGAATTTCGTATGTTTTCAAAAGAATGCCATTTGGACTCAAGAACAGTGCATCTGCTCTTGTGCAATGTTTAGACAATATCATTGACAGAGAGATGTCTAGCGATGCTTTTATCTATATTGATGACGTGCTCGTGTATTCGAAGACATTTGAAGAACACATGAACAAGCTAGATATTTTGCTGAAACGTCTCATTGAAAATAATTTACAGTTGAATTTGGAAAAAAGTAATTTTTGCACTAAACAAGTTAAATTCCTGGGGTATGATTTGACAGTCAACGGAGTCAAGATGAACTTGGAGAAAATGCAAGAAATAGATAAGATTGCACCGCCTAAAAACACGAAACAACTCAAAAGTTTATTAGGTTGCGTGAACTATTACTCAAGGTTTATTCCGAATTTCGCCATGCACACTGCAATATTTCTTCAGTTGTTGCGAAAGCACACTAGATGGAAGTGGACTGAGCATCATGAAAGAGCTTTCAACAATTTAAAAGCAATGTTTCATGAATCATGTATGATAGCATATCACGATTTCACTAAGCCATTCATATTGCAGACCGACAGTAGCAATCTTGGAATGGGTGCCATACTATTCCAAGAAATTAATAACCAAGAGAAGATAATAGCAATAGTGAGTCGTGTTTTGAAAGAATGTGAGACTCGTTACACGGCCACAGAGAAGGAAGCGAATGCTATTGTATGGTCAATACACCGATTGAGAGAGTATCTTGTAGGAAGATCATTCATTATTAGAACGGATCATAAAGCCTTAGTTTTTCTAAAAAGATGTCATCCAAATAACGATCGACTACTGAGGTGGATAATATGGTTACAACAATTTTCTGTCAAGGTAGAATACTGCCCAGGCAGATGTAACTTGTTGCCCGATTTGCTTAGTAGGAATGTCAATGCCGAACACAATTCAATGCCTAACACTTTGTTCCCGGCTTCTCCAATTCAGTTAAATATAATGAGCATGCCAGGTTTAACTTGGGAAAACATCGCAAGATTTCAAGATGCCGATGCCATAATGGAAAAGATGAAAAGATTTTTGCAGAGGAGAACTCGAACCTACGGATCCAGATGTACGACGGTGGACGGCTGACCCATTGAAATGGAAATTGGTAGATCAAGTTTTGCTCATAAGGGTGCAAGAACAGCCATCGCTTTATCGAATCTGGATACCGCAAGTCTTAACAACCGGGATCATCTGGTTCGTGCATACCTCTTTAGCACATTTTGGGGCCGAAAAAGTAGACCAAGCAATTAAGGAAGTTTGTCATTGGAGAGGGAGAAAAAAACAAGTGGATAACGAGGTTGCCAAATGTGTACTGTGTCAGAAAACCAAGTACCCGAATCGACATTATTCGGGCGCAATGCATGCTATAATACCTTCAAAAGAAAATGAGCTAGTTGCCATAGACTTATATGGTCCTTTACCGAAGGCCAAATATGGATATAAACATATTTTTGTATGCATCGATGTGTTTTCTAAATTGACCCAAGTATACCCTGTGAATAGAGCGAACACTAAAAATTGCCTGCACCAACTTAATAAGTTTTTTCAATTTGCTGGTCCATATGCCAAGGTGCTGACAGATCATGGTGCCCAATTCACTAGTGAATCCTGGTTACAGGCCATGCAACATATGAATGTCAAACATATATGTTCC